>JANTPZ010002237.1:0-23489 GCA_025593235.1 Vachellia pachyceras
CCCTGGCATAGGACCTTGCATGCCTCTTGGTCCCCTTAATACTGCCTTGTCTGCTGATAGTTCTGGGATATTTGGCGGGACCATTCTTCTGGGTTCTGAACTGCAGGCACAGGAACTGGATTACCAGGGAGAAAATGGTGGAATTTATTATCCAGATTCAATTCAAAGCGTTTTCAACCCTCCAGACCTCCAGGTATTGGCAACCTTTTTTTCTTTTTAAGTATCCTCTGGTTCAGTATTTATCAAGTTCTGGTTGATTGATTTATCTTCTCAGTGAAAACCCAAATTTAGAAGGCTCAGTTCAATAAAATACATTCAAAAGCAAGCTAAGGAAAACGAAGTCCAACCCCAAAGCTCTCTATTTGCTAGTCTGAAAGGTTGTAGCTGTAAAGTTCATCACAACTAGTTGGTTTAATTCAGGTAGACATTTAGGGAAAGATTGTAGTCCACCTATCTGCAAGAAGTTTAAGGAGCCCCATAGGTGCTCAAAAACTACTGCACAAGTCCCTTTAAAATGTCACCTGCATTAAAAAGTGGCATAAAGTTGGGCTAGCTGGAAGAAATCACACCTTTCAACAAAACCATGTATACACGTTAATTATTACTGATATTAATTGGTAGAAAAGGGCAACTTTATGGACACCTTTATTGTCTATCACTTCCTGCAGCAACTATTTAAAGTTAAGTTTTTGACTGTAAGTTGATAAATAATTAACTGTTATTTGTGATTTTGATCAGGCACTTGGTGCTGAGAGTCAGCAACTAGTAGCTGGGGCTGGGAGTTCCTCCACTTTGACACCAGAAATATCAAACTTGGAGGATTCTACCTTCAAGGTTGGAAAACTTTCTGTTGAACAGAGGAAAGAAAAGATTCATAGATACATGAAGAAAAGGAACGAGAGAAACTTCAGCAAGAAAATCAAGGTACTCTCATATCACCCTCCTCCCAACACCACCCCAAAAAAAAACAAAAAAAAAAGGGTAATCTTTTATGGTTCCATACTTTATGATTAGGAAATTATTCAGAAAAAAGTCAATACCAAAGACTAAAAACTTTTTTAAGTCACATCAAATATTTCATACCTTATGACCTGATGGTTTAAAACTAATGGCTGAAGTAAATATACATGCAGTATGCGTGCCGCAAAACTTTAGCAGATAGCCGGCCTCGGGTTAGAGGAAGGTTTGCAAAGAACGATGATTTTGGAGACACTCAGAGACCTGCTAGTAGCAATCATGAAGAAGAAGATGAAGAAGACGTAAGATTCCCTTGAACATATGTGTAAAAGAAAAATCCCTATCACCTTTTTTTTTTTTTCTTTTTCTTTTTCATCAATTATGAGTGTTTGGCAAAATTCCCTGATCCCATTATATTTCTTCATTCGATGCTACATGCAGGTAGTTGTGAAGGAAGAAGATGATATGGTTGATTCCTCAGATATTTTTGCTCATATCAGTGGAGTGAACTCCTTCAAGTGCAACTATTCCATCCAGTCCTGGATTTAATTGACTCAACAGTCTCATTACAAAACACTTATATAGATCTAGTTTAGAAAAATTTGCAGGGCCCTGTTCCATCCTGGTTTGATGGTTTAATTTAAAGAAAGTAAATAATTGGGGTCCCTCATACTATCCCAATAAGAGTCAAGAGAATATATATATATATATATATATATATAATCACAACCCCACAAATATATATCTCTATATAGAAACAAAGAAAGTTAATGTATACATTTTTGCACACATTACATTGAAGTCATGAATTACTTTCACCTACAGAATTGTCCCAAGTTTTTTTTAGTAACGATGGCAAAAAAATCTTGGAGTTCATTGATGTAGTGTTTTGATTGTATAAGATCTTTAGGAACGTAGCCTTAAAGTGACTTCATCATCACAGGCTTCAATGATGCTTCTATGAACTATTATTGCAAGGCGTTTCAAATTTTCTGCTTTAGATGGCTTTGCAGTATCAGGATGCCTTGTAATAAAGAGATTTCTATATATCTGTAAATATACGTCGTATATAAATAACAAGCCTGATGCAGAAACTCCAATATCTATGCAGTTTGCTTAATGAAAAAGTGATGCCATATGTCTTTATATATATATATATATATATATATTTAAATATCAAAATTAAATGCATGCTTTATCAGATTTCAGAAAATTAAAATAGAGCGAGACTTCTTTTATGGGGAAGCAGGTCCCTTTCCTTTTTATTTTTAAGACAAGCATTTTCAAGTAGCTTTAATTAATATTGTGCCCGTTTCGAACACCGTTGGGAGAATGCAATTTTGCAGAATACATGTATGTTTAGATAAACGTTGGATTCAGAGTGTATTTATTCTATTAAAATGAGTTTTTTTCTTAGAACATATCTTAAAAGAAAGAGTTACCAAACGTTAGAATTTGTAAACTAACATGCTTTTGGATCTAAAATGCATTTTGTACATCTAAAAAGAGTTCCCATACACACCCAATGATGTCTCTTCAAGCACCCCGTTGCCCTTTGATCCTGATTGAAAAAGGGCATGACTTTCTAAATAAAGTGTGACCATAAAAAAGCCAGAAAATGAGTTATTACAATCACACAACCCTCTAACAAAGAAAAATGTCATGTTTAAAGAGCAGTAATAAAGTTAGGGTATCTACTACTATAGTCTTATCGAACTCAAACAGGAATAACTTTTCAGAACATCCGTTTAAATCCACTTATTTGAACTCGAATTTGAGACTTGATGCTTAAAGTGGTCATGGAGCTATCTATTGGGATCAATGCGTGCTGCTATTTGGTGGGTGAATGATGTCTTTGTCGTTTGATATGTTTGAAACAAAATGCAGTCCTAATCCCAGAATACAGAATATAATCATGTTGGGGAAGATTCTCACCAAAAAAGGAAACCATCAATGTCATGGTCTGGTACGAGTGGAGGAACCTTCGGCATTTGCATCTAATTCCCCCTTTATAAATCATAACTTCGACGTTTCGGAACATTTTTCATCTTCCATTATCATTAGTCTTTAATGCCTAATACTGTATGGATGACACTAAACAATATTCAAACGTCATACGAATTAGAACTATTTAATTTAATAACACGTTATAATTTTTTAAAAAATAATATGGTAACACATAGCACTCCTTCCAATTCCAAACATAGGAACTAGACCGTGGATTTGCTTTAATATGAAGTAGTATAACACATGAATTTACTTTATCTCATAAGTTTATATTTTTTCTGTTTAATATATTCTTATTGATTACACATATCAAAAATTCATGTTTTAAGGCAATTTCAATATACATGATTAAGGATGATAATTTTAAAAAATCAATACACATTAGCTACATATAATTAATATAAATAATTTTTTAAATACCCACAAATTAATTAGCTCCTGTGAGAGGCAGTAATACCCTGACATGAAGTTTAGGGAAGACCCATTTTATCAGATAATCAGCCTGCTTGTTCTACAGGTAACAAATAAACTGATGTGGAAGAACAAGGGTATAATCAATTAAAAGCTTACGCCAGTTATAAAGAAATTTATCTTTACATAATTTGTATAAACAGATATCTTAAATATTTTTATCTTTTTATAAAAATATTAAAGAAAAAGATGCTTTAATTAATGTAGTGCAAGAGAATGTGGGCAAGGAGTCCTGTGCAAAATGCCACTTAATTAAATTGTTGGTCAATGAGAGAGCAATACATGTACTTGACCACCACATGACCACTTAATATCACACTCTCTCCATCACATGGCCCAAGCAAATGCAAAGTTCAATCAATGCATGTGTGTCACTGTCTGCATCAAGAATTACTAACAATTTCCTTTTCACCGGCCCACAAATTCCGACTTCAATAAATCGATTATTTTTGTTTTTCTGATATCTCCTCTCACCGTTGTTGCAACTTGCAAGTGGCATGCAAAAATTCCTCGGGCTCTAATGGACTCGCTTCCCTATCTGCGCGCCAGCTCATCAAAATCTGACATCTTTCTTTGTCGATTACCACCCCCATTTCCTTTATCCATGTTAAGCAGCTTTTGGTACACACTACACAGTATGCTTAGTTCGCCAGATGCGAGGTCAAGAACTTGGGTCCTACAAGCGAACCCTGATTTTTGGGCAATCTGGGGTTAGTGGACGAATTTTATCCTACAATTATGGCTCACGAAACTCATTTTCATGACACCACTTCGTTACTCTTTCCTTTGGCTTAGGTAGTTTGGTTTCCCCTTTCCCTCTTGATGGGGTCAAATATTTTACAATTTCTTGCCTTTTTCGAAGTTTACTATTAAAAACGAGTTTTGGAACTTAGTATTATAATTACGTGTGGTGGTTGTCGCTGTGTCTCTGTTGATCTTTGCTTCCCATGTGCTGCTAAGTTGAGTTTCCCCCACCTTTTTACTGTTCATTTCGCTCTGTCCATTTGGGGCAATTGGATTTTCTGGCGTGACCTCTGAACTTGGTTTCGGGGATGAAAAGCTCAAATTTTGAGGATAAATGAGTCTTGATGTTCGAAGAACCGACTTCTTTTCTTCAGCTATCTGTGTCCATTTGACTGAGTTGGAATCGGCTTTTCTTGGATCGGGTTTCTCTGGTACTAGAATGTTGTTCTTTGTAATAGTAGTGGTTAATATCTGGCTCAAGATTTCTGCTTCCTTTTTAAATCATTTTTTTTCGTTAATGGAGTGCGTTCCGCGCTTTTGTTTCTATAGATTTGGATATAACCACCTTAATTTGTTTGTTAAACGATTGATATTGATTGATTGACTGACCCTCCTCTACGAGGTTTAAGGGTGCAATTGCCGGGGCTGAACTTCCTTGCTCTTTTCTTCTTCCTCACTTCTTCAAGAGTCTTCCCTCCCTCCCCAAACGGTGGTGAATAAAGTGGTGATTTTGTGTAACTAGGTCTAGTATTGGTCAATTCGTGGAATTGTATCATCATTGAGCTTCCATAAATCCTGGAATGATGCATAAACAATTGCTAAACTTTTGAGCATTTTAGTCAATCAATTCTTCATTTTCTATTGATAATGTAGATGGTTTCTTGGTAGTGCTATAATTGTCTCTTTCATTCATGTTTATTTTTGATTTTGTTTTGATTGACTTAAATTCCAAAGTTGCATGTCATGGTGTATCTGAAAGACTTCCACAATTTAAGCTGTGTTTGGTAAGCCCGTTTTACCAACATGTGCGTTTACCGAGATGAAATTTCTCTCACATAAACTACCTCGGAATCTGTGTCCGTTTTCTCAACGGGTTATCTAAACAGACCCTTAGATGCTTCTCAGTGTGTCATTAAGTTTTATAGGTCGACCCTTTAAAGCAAAATGCTGCTTTTGAAGTTCTTATTTGTTGATATTATGTTATCTTTTACAAGGTACGTAACAAGTTTCTTTGTTTTTTAGGAATCTTTGAATATTCAGTTGAAAGCAGAAGCGGTCTGCCATTAATGCATAGTAGTTAATTGGAGGCGAGAAATGGAAAATAAAATCATATGCCTTCGTAGGAAAAAGGATTTAGCGCATAGCTTGGGCAAAGATAGGGATTTATCAGATGACAATTCTTCAAAGTTTTCTGGACCACAAACAAAGAAGTTGATCAAAAGAGCCAACTCACAAGGGACCATAGTTATAGATATTATCCAGTCCCAGGCTAATAAAGCTTTCTTGAAGGATATATTCTTCCGACGTGTTCATGGATTCAACCACAGCATGCCAAAGCATATGGTGAGTGCAGATGAGAGATATCTTCGCCGCTGCCTGGAATATATACATATGAGTGCATTGAAAGCAGGCCATTGCAATACACCTGTGAACTTCGGAAATACAAACATGGGAATTTTGTCAGAAAACTATGCTGACCTGATTCGTAGAGATTCTTGTGATTCAGGCGAGTTATTCTTTGAATGTGCTGAAGCAGCAGGGACTGGGAACGGAGGTATAAGTGATAAAGCTTCTGAACACTGGACTTTAGGTACAGTGATGGGGAGTAAGAGTATGATAAATATATTGAGTAACCCTTTGTTTCACCAGTTCGGCCTTCCAGATTGCAATAATAGGTTCAGCAGGATGAATTCGACTGATGGTAAAGGATTTATATGCTATGATTTCATGGACCTTCCTAGTGGTTTAAGTATCTCTTCATATAAACTAGAAAAGGAAGCGCCAATGATGAAAAGCCACAAGTTTTGCTCTTCTTCTGTTAATAGAAGTCTCGCCTCTACTTCCAGCTCAAGCTCTACTTGTTCTGACCAGCTATCATCTACTTCTCCCATTCCTTCTCATGCAATGCTTAGATGCAAATGGAGGAAAGGAATTCCTCATTTTGTTTTTTCTACAGATGATCGAAAGGAAGCCTATATAGCCATATTGAGGAAGGTAGATCCAGCAGATGCTAAGGCTTTGGACTATGTATACTTGTTCTATTTGAAAAGGGGTGGCCAAAAGGGCTGTCAGATCCCTGACAACAATTTGCAACTCGTTGGCAAGATGAATGTATCAACAACTTCTACACTTGGCCCAAACAATTATAACGTGTTGGAAACTGCATTTGTAGTATTTGGTAACAAAGAAAATTATGACACAGAAATATATACTTCAAGTCATACTCAGAGGAAGAACAAGAGTCTATCAAAGGTGTCGCAGGTATTCAGAATTAATCCATCATCAAAACGCAGAACTCTCTCAAACTTTCATGGATCAGGTGCCACAGTGGAGAGTTGTTCATTGAAGTCATTTGCACTTCATGAGAATGAGGCGATGGAAACTAATGATCCGCCGAATTTTGAGTTGGCTGCTATAGTTGTGAAAGATCTTATTCCTTATAGTAGGCCTGGCAAAGTAGGAGGTTGGGGCTTAAATTTTCTCAACAAATCTGGAGTCAAGCCAACATTGCCTTCTGAGAGTAGTCAAAAAACCAGTGACTGCTCGCCCAGCATGAGCATTCTAATACCAGCAGGCCAACACGGTGGCCCGAGAACAAGAAATGGTGGGCCATCCAGTCTCATAGATCGATGGAGATCTGGGGGCTGTTGTGACTGTGGTGGTTGGGATGAGGGTTGTCCTCTGACAGTACTCCAGAGAAGATCATTTGAAAGAGATTTTCCCTCTCATGTAGATATGCAAGGAGAATGCAAGTCGGTTGATTTAGTCACACAGGTCTGTTAATCTTCTCATATCAATGCTGTTTATATGTGATTTCTTTTGCTGTAATCACAAGTTCATACTGACATTATACCTAATACGTCAATAAAAATAAATAGAATCAGATTAAATGATATTTTGATTGATTTTTCTGATTTTTGTTTTCACAATTATGAATAGATTAGAAAATAACCATTGTTCTTGTTCATTGCTTGCTCCAATGGCCACCAAGGTATAATTTTTAATAGTTCCATATCTGTATGTTCAAATTTTCAGGGCTCAAGCGATTTCAGCTCCACGTTGAGGATGGTGAAAGTTCATAATGATTTATACTATGTTCATTCTCAACCGCTCCTGTCGTCACTGCAGTCTTTATCCATCGCGGTGGCAATAGTTCATTCGCAGAGTCCTACTCTTCGGCCAACCTGTGAACAGGATCTGTGATAAAGTAAAGTCAGGAATTGAAGTTATTTAGTGGCTCATAATTCTTTTAATTGTATTATAATAGAAATTGCTGAGAAGATTTAGGAGTTTATACAAGAATCAGGCTTTTGTTCATGGTTTTCATTTATTCATAGTGGAAGAGGTTAACTAATTTAGAAGTAGCTATGGTTGTTTTCCCATTTCCAATTCCTAGAGTAGAATTATTTGGAAGCATCCTTTACCCTCGTCCTTTCAAAGGGAAAGAATGTAGAATCTTTTGATGAAGAATATTTGGAAAACCGTGGCATTGAGTTTTGGGTTTCTACAATGTTGTTATCCCAAGGGAAAGCTAGAGTTATCCCTATGTATGAGAGTTTTTATGAAGTTTGCTACATATAATGTGTCATGAGTCATGAGCCTGAGAGTTGTGGCATGTTGGAGTTTCTGCATTTTTTATAGTGTATCACGAGGCTCAGGTTGTTGCAGAAAACAATTGGACCAACCTAGTAAACTTGTAACTAGGAGAAAAAAAGTTGACAAGTCGATTAAAAATGTAGTGACGTTTTTAAGGATTTGACTTATCTTGATTTTTCTGACTAATTTCACTGATTTCTTGCTAAGAATTGGTCGCACTTGTCCCAAGGAAGTCTCTAAGTTTTGATTTGTATTTGTATGAGTGATAAGAACATCTTTTAAAATTGAAAAAAACTTTTAAAATTGAAAAAAAAAGATAAATTAGGATTTCAAATTTCTATAATGCTAAGTTATAATGTTAGACTAAATAAGGGTTTCAAAATGTTAGTGAAAAAAAGATATCGCACATGATATTTTTTTTAAACGTGAGGAAAGAAGATACTATTTATCTAAATGAATAGTGTTTTCATTGATATGACTATTATCTCATCTGTAACACTTATTATGATTATTTGGGTTATTTTGGCCAAATCATTATATTGACTTTTGATAAAAGTTAGGAATTTTAGGAGCTATTTGTTTATATTTAAAAACAGTTTTTTTTTAAATAAGGAAAGAAAAACTTTGTTTGGTTTTTTATTTTTAATAAGTTGTTTTTTGAAAAAAAAAACTTTTAGTTGTATTTTTGTTTTTGCATTTCTTTGTATTTGTTTGGGAAAATTAGATAACCATTTATTCTCCACCCACGCGATGACTTAATAATTTGAGTTATCATCAAAATTTTAGCCATTACTTTCAAACTAAAAAACAGAAATGGAAACAAACATGCCCTTAGTTTTTAACTTTTTGGCCAACAGACTAGCTGAAGCGGCAAACAAAGGTATGGGTTCCAACAAGGCCCAAAATATTTTAATTTTAGATTTGGGCCACAAATTGCAAACCCATACAAGAACATAACTTCAGCCGTTATCCGGGGGAAATAAAGCAAGAGTTCGCTTGGTTCGAATCCTTGAACCCTTTAATTCAAGAAGCCCCCTAAAACCCTAATCTGCACACCCCAAGGCTCCTTATCATTATAAATGTCATCCGGTAAGCCCTTTGTTCTAGGCAGCAGCTACTGAAGATGGCGAGGCGAGGTCGGTTGGCGAGCCTATGCTTAGCTTTTTCTTTTGTTACTTCAATTTGAGTTTGTGTGTATAAAAAATGTACCGTGGTGTTGCTTACGGTCTCTTATTTTATAGAAAATGTATTTCTTAAATCCTAAATATGTTTTATTGCAAACCTGAATAGCTGATATCAAATGAAATGGTCTCATGCTCAGTTTGAAAGTAATATTTGGTTAAACGTATACGGTTATTGAAGAATATTTTGTTGCTGTACTGCCCTAATCCATTATTTTCAGAACTTGTGGATCAGTGGATCACAAAGCATTAAGACGAGGTGGATAAGTTTTCTTCTTGAATGAATTGTGGCTGAAGATGGCATGAATTAATCTAAGTTCTTGCATAGCTTCATAGTTCCACAGTTAAGGGTTAGATCTCTTGCTCTGTAAATTATGGGTAGAAGAAAACATTATAACCTTTCGTAACATCTGTTTTTTAGGATCTGGAGATACTGCTGGCAACAAGATCAGGATGTCCCTAATCTGTGCCTAAATCTACGGCATAAAGTATCTACATTATATTGCTGAAGGTGATGGGATCGAAGGTCGCCTGAATAGATTGTCATCTACTTGAGTTGGTGACATGCTTAGGGCTACTAAGAAAGGGGACCCCTGATCTTGGGAAGAAGGTTTTGCTCAATTTGACTGTGAGACCTTGCAATGTCCCGAAATCATTCGGTTGGTTTCATTGCATCTATCATCTGTTGTTGCTAAAACAGATGTCATGAGACATCCATTGAGGAGTGGGTTGGGAATGTGAAATTTGATAATCCGTTATTTTAGAAGCGTTTTATGGCTGTTCCCCCAATAATCCGTCATTTTAGAAGCGTTTTATGGCTGTTCCCCCAAAAAGCTAATGTTTGAATGGTTGCTTGAACTTGTGGTGACCTAATCTTCTGTTTGGTTTGGTTGAATCTGTGATAGACTTGTAGTGCTTATGTTGAGGCAATGAGACATCTTTTTGAAGCATCATTTTGAAGCCATGCTTTTCTTTGCGCGTTTGGGGGCATAAAGAATGTTCAAAGGTTGCTGGTTCAACTTTAAATAGTGTCCTGATGTTTGCATATAATGATCGATGCTTTTAGAGCCAGCTACATAAACATTATCGGATATATCAAGTTGGATGTCTCTTCAATGGGGTCCAACTTTTCGCTGTTCGAGACATGTTCTGTTTGCTCCTTGTCCTGTTTTTTGATATACCTTAAATTCATCATTCCCACGATCACACCCTCTATTTGTTTCTTGGTTGTGAATTTTTTATTAGTGGTTGGTACTGTGAGAAACATTGCTTTCCCCGGACTTAAGTCATGTATCTGCCTCAACCTACTATGGCTGGTACAGTTACAAGTCTGGAAAATTAACCGAGTCCATCGTTACTGATGTGCTGGTCTTTTTAGTGCTGACATCTGCTCCATTGGGACTCTACAATATTTATAAGACGTGATGCTTCATTTTTTTGGGTTTTATCTTGACAAATCCAATTATCTGTTCGGACTAGTTAAAAATCTTTACAAAGAGGATATAATACTTGTTATCTATCCCACCTAATTTCAATTGCCTCATGAGATACAGCTCATGAAAGTGATTCCTGTTCTCTTCATTTTGATTCAAACTGATCTTCATTATCTTCAGGTACAGAGAGGTACGGTCATTACCAGACCAATTGAGAAGGCCCGGGATTGCAATTGCAGCCAATGTAATCATTATGATAGTCGGAATTGGAATATCAAACGGATCTTATTGACCTTTTCTAATATTTCTTTTATTTTAATGTAATAATTTAATTTTTCCATTTCATGGTTAAGGCAAGATTGCTGTTTTTGACTTGTGATTCAGCATTAAGAATTTGGTATTGAATGATGTAAAACGTTTTGCTTGTTGATTCATCCATTAACAAGGAAAGCATACTAGTCTTCAATTGAGACACCCTTTTACTTTGTTGGCAAGAAAAAGAAAAGAAAGAAAGGAATTTCCTTTTATTTTTTAACATGACCAAAGCTGTTGGTTTTAACTTTTAAAATGATCAAAAACCTAAAATGAGGGAAAATATAAAGGATTAAAGATTGTTGACTTTTTTTTTATTCTGTAATACAATATCGTTTACCTATGATATTAATTTTTTCCACATAGTATTCCTAATAAAGCACAAAATTTTTAATTAATTAACCAAATTATTCTAACTAATGATTTTCAGCCTGGGTAATTTTAATTTTCATAAGAAATAATTAATTTTAAATGACTTTATTAATTTATATAAAATAATTATTGTGTCTGAAATATAAGAACTGGAGAGGCAACTTTGTATTCATTTAATGTGCGTGACATGTGAAGCCATAATTGAGATGAATTAAATATATTTGAGTGCAAAATTATATACTTGATCACGTCAGTTAAATTATATGTATAACATAAATGATTTAACGAACTATTGTTCATGAGTCGAACATACCTGTAATGATATAACTTAAATTACAAGTTTTATAATTATAGACTAGGACTTAAATTGAAATCAAGTTCAACCTTAAGGATGAAAACAATTAACCAAAAAAATGATTAAAAAAATGGATAATATCAAAATGAATAGCAGACTTGATATCTGGACATTATTGATTATTCTATGAATTCAGGAGACATGCAGCAATGAAGCATATCGACGGAAATGCCCTTAGCGGCAATCAAGCGAACATGTTCTTGTGAAAATTACGAAAGTTTCAATTATGAGTCATTTTCTAAGTGGAGATAATGAAAATGTGGGCCGTCTTTGCTGTCCTTTCTCGCGATACATTTGAAACAACAAACAAATCAGAACGTGATTCCAATTTCCAAATCGCTGGATTTGTGAACCTAATGGAGGTGTACCATTTTGGTCATCTCATGGTCCTGTGACTTTTTGGCATCTTTCAACAGTTTAGGTCTTTGGAGAAATATAAAAATGAAAAGTGAATGTGAAAAACGAAAGAAAGGAACTTTATTTTTCAAGGTATGATTGCCTGATCAATCATCAAATTTGATTACTGCCTTTGCCAGCTATGGCAGCATGTGAATGCAGCGAAAACCCACTATCAAACCCATGTGATCATGTCTTAACCTGAATCCATAGCAGAGATAAATAAGGCTATATTAGTCTCCATTTATTTCCTCAAACCTGTGTTGTTATTTTCTAAAAATGGGTAAAACTCTTGTGTACAGTTTGGGTTTCTTGTGCCTTCTGATCCCTCTTGCTGTTGCAGATTGGAACATATTGCACCAGAGGACCCGAAGTGGGTTGAAGATCAGCTTGAAGAATTACTGTGAGAGTTGGCGAATGAATGTTGAGCTGCACAACATTAGAGACTTTGAGGTTGTTCCTGAAGAATGCACATATTACATTGGGAAATATGTGAGATCCACTCAGTACACAGTCGACTCAGAAAGGGCCACTGAGGAATGCTTGGTTTATCTCAGCACCACCTGTAACCTCAAGAAAGATTCCAGGGATGCTTGGATTTTTGACATTGATGATACTCTGCTTTCAACAGTTCCATACTACAAAGAAAATTTATACGGGTAACTCACTGCTCACAAGTTTTTAACACACCGTTTTGTCATTTTCATTCTAATATCTTGGGTTTCAAGCAGCATCTAAGCTAGTACCTTGAGCTCTTATTATTAGTAAGTGAAGAGCATTGTGAATGATGATGGGCATAGTTGATTAAAAACAGGGGAAATAAATTGAACTTGACATCTCTGGAGGAGTGGATGAAGAAAGCCAAGGCTCCTGCTCTTGATCACTCCTTGAAGCTTTTCAATGAGCTGAAGTCCAGAGGAGTTCAGATCATTTTGGTTTCTTCAAGGAGAGAGCATCTCAGAGCAGCCACCATTGACAACCTTGTTAGTGTTGGTTATCATGGCTGGGCTGGTCTTGTATTGAGGTCACTGCATCCCTGCCCTTCCTTTGCTATAATCTCGTTGCTAATTTTTTGTGCATGTTCTAACCCTCTTTCTCATTTTCTTAAATTTTTTGCACAGAGATTATGCTGATGAATCGGTATCAGTAAAAAAATACAAGTCTGATGTGAGGAAAAAACTGATTAGTGAGGGTTATCGCATTTGGGGCATTGTTGGGGACCAATACAGCAGCATTGAAGGGCTTCCAAACGCTGGAAGGACATTTAAACTACCAAATCCAATGTACTATGTTGCCTAATAATATGCCGTGTAACAACGTAATAGTATTCTCTTCTTTTCTGAATCTCATAAATGCCGCATTTGATTTGAGAAATAAGTTCCCATTTAAAGGAAACAAAAGCCAGCTAGCTGGGTTTTCTTTATATGCCTCTTAATTATACACTTTGTTGTCTCAAATTTGCAGAAACTAAATGAAGTAGACAAGCTAAAACATAAGAGTAATGCCACTTCCTTGATGGGAAAAGAGCTACATTACTTGAAACAGTTATAAAGTACAAGAAGTGGCAATGTACTAATAGAGCACATGGATGAGTCAAGTCCAAAGCTAATGTTCAGATTTCCACATCAGATGAGATGAGCTCACCTTTCTTTTAGATCATCAATCGCCAATCAAACCAAACAAACAGCAGAGTCTACCATAGACTCCTAACTGTTTCAACCCGACTTGCCTGCCCGCATTTTTATAAACTCCCATCATAGCAGCGCCTCACTGCTTCTTTAGAAAGGAAGCCTTCACTGTCTCTGGCAAGAAGGTACAGATACCCCCATTCCGTTTTAGATACAACCTTAAAAACACATCCCATGCATATGTTTCAGACTTCAAAAACAATTTCAAGGTCCAAGATGCTTTCATTTGAGGAATGCTGTCATTTTAGTTCCATACACAACCTTCTATCTAAAGTCAATCAACAATGGGTGAAGTAGCATCCAGCAAGATAATCTTACTTATGCTGCATCCAACACTTTAAAATTACATCTAGCACTCTAAATGCACCATAAATAAGATTAAGGGGTGCTAGATGCACCAATAACATCAGGTTTTTTGATGATATTGGGAAATAACATTAGAGTGTTGGATGCTACTCTATCACCTATTAACAAGACACCATATGAAAAATTCTAGATATTTACCAGCCAAAGGGGTCAAATGCATTTCGGTTTCCCTCAGTCATTTCCCAGAGCTCTCCAAATGTGAGCTTGTCAGGCACGGTGCGAGCATACCTGCTAAACATGTGCTCTAGATTTGCGGTTACGTAGCTGCGGTTTCATTGAGCCATTTTGTCAAACACTGTAATCAAATTGCATGCATGACATGTTGTGACAAACAGAATTTCTCATAATTTCTTACCGTTCTTCCGTGTCATAAACTCCAGCGTCACTCCCATGCTTGGCTCTGTGAATGTTGTGTATGTATATCGGAAACAAAAGGGAAGGTATCCAACTCTGCAAAATTGCATGTTCTTAGTGTTTGTGTATATATATTCTGTAGGCTTAACTATTTGTGCCCCTCAAAGTTCAAACCCAAATTGTATATTAAATGTACATTACTATCTAATGAAAAATGTTGGTATGAGGAGCTAAATCACAACGGAACTTAAAGAAGATAGATCAAAATTTTCTAGTTTTCCCTTTTATTTTCTTGCTTTCTAAGATGAGTTGGATGAATGACTTACAGGCTGAGTAGGATAGCTCATAGCCAAATTGCCGCAAATTGCCATAAGAAGAGAGGCGAAGATGTTAAATCCAACTGCTCGCAGCCCTGAACATTTCGAAAACAGATAACGAATGGTTAGTTTCTATTTGAGAGTTGGTTTTTAACAAGTGAGAGCAAAATTGAACTTTAACGCCAAATATTAAATTTTTATTACTAAGACACATGCAGCATGTAAATATTAAATTTTTAATAGTTAATATTCTTTTGTTACTTAAGACACTTACAGCATGTAAACATTAAATTTTTAGTGAGTAAAAAACATCCTACAAGTTTAGGACACTTGAAAACTTGTAATGGTTATCATCAGCAAATAACAACAGCTCTTACCCATGTAAGTTTCCCAAGGATAAACAATTCCATTGTCACCTCGATCAAAAAAGGCACAGTGCTGCTGAAGAACAGTCAAGTTGTGGTGCCTATGTTGAGGAGTACCATGTGGGTGTCTTGTGTCGGGAGCTGTAAGTGCTCTTGGCATGTCTGCGAGCACATGAACCCATGAAAAACCAAGTGTTAGTGAAGGGACTCTGTTTCTTTCTCCATTACATTAGAAAAAGTTAATGAAATGGAATGAAACCAATTACATGGCTTGGGAAGAGAAGTTTCCATGTCATCTCTGACCCTTCTCTGAGCAGTAACGAGTGCATTGTAAGCCTCAGTTACAAGTAACTCCCTCTCTACCTCTCCTTCCATTTTTTTGCTTTAAAAATCTTCTTCTCAAACTTTTTTTGGCTACAATAGTCAGTGGTATAGTATATATGCTATTCTTTTTGAAGAACATGAACGTTCATTTTAGTTGCAGATATGGGATTGAGAAGCAGAGAAGAGTATCTAGATGGACACAAAAGGCAAGAGACAGCAAAGCTCCACAGATTTACGTGTCTTGCATGCATAATTCTATGGTGCATGTTTGTTGACTTGTTGAGTCAGGTTCGGTGTTCATGATTCTATATGCTGTCTTTGCTGCTTGTCTTCTAAACTCTGCATTCCCATCCTTTTCACTTACCTAGCATGAAACTGACATTTTTGGATCACAGTGATACACACAGACAGACACAGAGTGGGATGCTTGGTATCACTGATCGAAATTTCAACATTATCATTAGGCCTACACAAGGGATAGCTTTCTCATATTAATATTCACTCTTTTACCTAATACAAGAGTTAAATAATCAATACAAAAATATTAAAAAAATTAGTTAAGACAGTTATTCATAGAGCGACACAATCTTTGATCCTTTAAATTTAAAAGACTCCAGGTTTTTATTAAATTATAGAGACCGATATTTTAAGTAAAATAAAACTTAATGGATTAAAACTACTAGTTTAAAGCTTGATGGACTAAACTAAAATAAGAGTAAATTTGATGAATCAAAGATTATATTAACTCTTTTTTATAATAAATGATTGCTGGCTTATTAATCGCGTACGATAATGGAATTACCTAAATGGAATTCTTCAACACGTGAAATTAGTAAAGATACTCTACAGAGAAAATTACAAATTTAGAAAATAAAATGGATTAGGGAATATATTTAATATTAAAGTAACCTTTTCCTCTAACTCTTATATTTAAGATAAAATTGTTGCATTGATTGGTTCTGTATTTTGAATATTAAGTTTGTAAATTATCGTTTTAACTTTTTAACTTACAGAGCTGGGGCATTTTACAAAATCAGTAGCAACTATTGAAAGGTAAAACTTGGAATATTATTATATTTGTTTATTGATATTGATCATTAATTTTTTAATGTAATAATTCCAAATAACATATCATTATTATCACTAGATTATATAATATGATCAATATTAATTTTTGAATTCACACTCCATAAAAAATTACAGTTAATGCTGGGGCATGAATCTTTCCATTCTCCTGCCCTTTTTGGGCTATATATCGATATGCCCAAAACAATGGTTCACAGTTAGACACAAAAAGCCCAAAACCGAGTGAAGAACATATCTATTTGCGAAGCCTCAGATTTGCAGGCCAGCCTTTGTTCTGATAGGGATGGAGAGCGAAGCAGTGGTTGAAGGAGCTGAAGTTGTGGCCGCACCGACGGAGGCGGTGGCGGATACAGGTTCCACCCATAATCTCGATAGAAATTGGACTTTTTGGTTCGATAATCAAACAAAGCCTAAGCAAGGTGCTGCTTGGGGAACCTCGCTTCGCAAGGTTTACACTTTCGACACTGTCGAGGAGTTCTGGTGGTGAGCTTTCCTATGCGATGATAATTTTTTTTAATTTCTTTTGGATATGATTAGCATCTTATTCATTTATGGGACATTTCGCTGGCGGTTATGGATTTGGAGAATTCTGAGGGCAAATAGAGGAGAGTTTGATATGAACATAGCTCTCGAGCTTGTTTTGTTGGGAGATACTCTTACGATCCACCGCCTTAAAAGTTTCTGTAGTTTTTGTTTAGACAAGTTTGTTATTTATAAAGCATGGGATTGATGATGCTATGAGGTTTAAAGAAATTTTTGCTGTTACTCTTATGCATCAGATTTGCTAATCGCAAGACATTTGTAACGTAAAATCCTCCTGTAGTTTGCATGATCAGATATTTAAACCCAGCAAGTTGCCTGGCAATGCGGATTTTCACTTGTTCAAATCTGGAATTGAACCAAAATGGGAAGATCCTGAGTGCGCTAATGGAGGAAAGTGGACTGCGACCTGCAGTAGAAAGGCTAACTTGGATTCCATGTGGCTTGAAACTGTAATGATATTGCTGGCCATTTTGTCCTCTTAGCAAAATACATGAAAATCTTATATACTTTTTTAATCATTTGATTCCTGCTCAATAGTTGATGGCTTTGATTGGCGAGCAATTTGATGAGGGTGACGACATATGTGGCGTGGTTGCAAGTGTGCGCCAGAGGCAGGACAAAATTTCATTATGGACAAGGACAGCAGCAAACGAGGCTGCCCAGGTCTGATTTCTTTCAAACACTTGCAACGTCACTTAATTGTGTTTCTCTTGCTCTATTACATGCCTGTACGGATCCATGTGTTTTCTTTTCCGGGTGGGTGGATAACATTCTCGCGTATAGATATAAATATATATTAAAATTTTAGTCTAGAAAATATATGTAAATTATCTCTGTAATTTGTGGAAAGTATAGCATCCTTTCATCTCATAAAATCCAAGAATAGTTGAGTTATGTTGGATTTTTTAGTAATATCTCTTTCAATACGAGTAATGTACAGTTTGCAAGAAAATTATTTTTTATCTCATGTCTAAGCTTGTTTTTGTGATGTTTGACTCCTTGCATTTGTAGGTGCATAGGCAGGGAAGATCAGAAGTCATTTAAATTGATAGGGAAATAACAGTTTATTTCCTCTTTTCTATGCCGGCAGCCTTTAAACCAATGCAAGATTGGCGCATGAATCTAGATAGATTAGAACACATGATGAAAAGTCAAAATGGAGATTACCTATAGTCGTCTCATAGGGGAAAAAGTATAAGAAATTACTTACAGCATTGTTTTATTAGTTCAACATCCGTGTCTTTTTTTATTCACCTTTGCATGGTGGGTTTTTTTTTTTTGGGGGGGGGGGCTCTCATGAGATCCATCTATGACTATGATCGTGGTCTATGTAATTGTATAAGTTGTGCAATGTTTGTCAATGATTGTGATCTATGGGTTGCTTGTATGCTGTTGTTGTCACTTGTCATTGTGGAAACTGGAAAGGAGCTCGCTATGTGACAATGATGCTTTTGTTATAACTGGAATTTTATTTGGTTAATGATGCATTAGCTTTATACCAGCAATCTATAACTCTGGTAAAGGCATGCAACTGAATTGGAAACATGAGATTCTTAGGTATACCTTTGATTAGATTTGTGAATTCTCATGTTTTGGTATCCTTTCACTTTGAGACGAGTTAAAGGGTATGGATAGAAGTCATATAATGTGTTTGTTTAGATTGAACATGAATTATGCGTTTGGACTAGAAGTATGTCAAGTTTAGGGATAGGTCCCTGATTCTTGTTCCTTCCCTTTACCAGTGTCCGGCTGTCTTGCATCTTAGATATATGTTTCCGATGTTTTATTCCAAATTTTATTAATAACTTTACAATGCATTTATGACTGAACAGCCTGTTTATATTTGTGTAAATATCTTTTAATATCAATTGGTAACTTCGTATCCGTGGGGATTCAGTGAGTTCAAGAATTGTAATGATTCTGTTCCGATCAATTAAATCTTTTCTTGCCTGAAGTCAGTGGCATGTTTTGTTCATTCGATTGTGAATTTAGTGAACCAAAACACATCACGTCACGTTTGATCTGACCTTGTTACGATTCTGAAATGTATGCAGATGAGCATTGGGAGGAAATGGAAGGAGATCATTGACGTCAATGATAAGATCTATTACAGCGCTCATGTATATTTCTGCTCTACTCTGTTTTTTTCTTTTCAGATTGACCATCAAACAATATATCGGTAATTTTCTTCTCTCTACTGGGTGCAGGATGATTCGAAGAGGGATAGATCTGCAAAGAGTCGATACAGTGTGTAATCACTTGCAGGATCGTTCCTTGCTTTTATGCTAGTCTTGTTAACCTATTTGTGCCATGTGTATTAGAGCGTAGATTTTTGGTTCAAACGATAGCTTCCTGTTGCTTCTTTCCTCTTTCTCTCTTCTGGATGTATCACCAAAAGAATGTTGATTTTTGTAGGAGCATAGAATGTTTTCCATCAACATAGGCTGCGATTTATGCTGACTTTGTGCAGTTTTTTCTTGTTCATTTTTTTTCTTTTATACGTTTGAAGAATCATTCAATATGTGAGACTGCGATCTTCCATATAGAGTCGCGAGTGCTATTTACTCATTACTTCGCACGCCCTGTAGAGTAGTTCAAACCCACAATGATTTCACTAACTAATGCAAATGAGCATATCGGTGAAGAGAAACAGAACAAGCAGCTCGTTTTGAGGTCAAACATTAGATGTAGAGTGCGTCTGGTTTCATATCAACTTTGGTTTTTTTGTTATTTCAAACCTAAAATCAAACACATAATTCGGCGTTTGCGATCAAGTCAACCTGATGAATTAGAAAAACTGTAAGCATATCTGTGCTCGCTGTGTGTGTTTGTATGTGTTAGAAATGATATCAGAGGTAATATGAACTTGATTGCAAATTCAGTGATGAAGAAGATTGTTGCAAAGCGACGGAAAACGTCAAAACAGCTCAAATGGGATTGCCATTGATAAAGGGCCTTATTAATTTTATATTTGGCGTATAAAGAACAGAGTAAGACAAGTATAATTGAAGAATGAAGGTCGCATGAGTGGATTATAAGTTCCTAGCTTACATTATCATGTAAAAAGGTGACATTTATGAAGTTCAAACTCCAAGTTTCACCCCCATTAAGATGATTACAATTTTGCTAAATCCTTTTATGCAAGGAATCCAAGCCTTTCTCCATTCTTCTTGGCCAGCCTTATCAGTCCTTGTCTCTGTTTTGCATCTGCCCCTATTGATTTGCAGAACTCCGTGATTACCTGTCACACAATTTCAAACCATATTAGCAAACAATTCATGCTACCTTCTCTAATCATCATGACCAAAATCATAATTTAGTGCAGCCATAAAAGGATTCTTCAAATTTGGAGGGCTTCATTTTTTGTCTCTTTTAATGTAGTTATACCTGAGTCAGGCTGCATGCAGTTTTGATTACTTAACCTGTCTAGGACCAATTATAGACAGAGCATTCGCCTCAGAATTGAAGTTTCCATTCAATCCAAACCAAACATACTCCCAATACGCATACGATATGTGCATGAATCAAGACAAAAATATATCCCACTAGCTCCTTTCCTCCCAAATTTCAAAAACATATCCTTAAAATGAACAAGAAAATTTGGAGACAGGGCAAATAATTAAGCAGCAGCATCTACAGGCCTTGCCGTAAAGAAGTGAGGCATACATACCTGAGAGTGTAAAGCAATGGCTTTGCCTCGAAGCTGATTGAATCGCTTCTTGCCAATGATATTGCGAGTGACGACCACAATTGGGGCAAACAGACCCTTCCCTTCATTGATGTTCTTCATCATGGGCTGGCACCTCACTGCCTTGCCGCCCCCATATCGAACTCGTGAAGGCACCGATCTGACCAACACGCTATAATCCTCACCCGCCATTGAAGAAGCTCCCCAACTTCCATAGAAGGAGGAACCAACTGCAGTAATTGCAGAAGCCATTTCGAAAAACTCAACCTCTCCCGCTGGTGGTGGTGGCTGTTGTCTGATTTTAGACGTGGAGAGATAGATGGGGTGTTTGGTGATGGGGTTTTTATTAGGTTTGTGTGAAAGATGAGAGTTTTGGGTGTAAATTTTGGTACCAGTGGTTCATACTTTGGAGGGTAGTGAGATGGAGAAGAAGGAAGCGTTAGGAGCCACACAATCTGGTGGCTTTCATTTTTGGTAATGGTTTTTGTTAGTCCAAGATTCTAGAGCACCTCATACATGAATTGTATACAACACAATCTTGAGAGTGTGGTCCCTATGGCTTAGTTGTAGAGCATCTTGATCTCGAGTTCTAATGGTTAACCTGTATCTCATGGGCCTACCTTCACCACCACTACCACCACCGTTGGATGACTCCACCTGGCATCATTCCTGACCGTCGCTTTCAAGGAAGAAAAACCATCAATTCCATGCCTTTGAATTTGGAGTTTAAACATGCGGATTCCTTTTAGGTCAAAAAAAAAAACATGTGGATTCCTTTCTCGTCCAAAAACATTGGAGCATGTTCATGAATCAACGCAAATAAGTGGCACTGAATTCATAATTTCTTCCTTACAAGAAAGTTTTCGTGTTAATGGATCATTGGATTTTTTTTAAGGCAAGGATATTTTTTTATCAAAGGCAATTAATTTAAGACATTGTTGAACATCTATTCTAACAAAAATTTAAATTATGATTCAGTATATTATAAAGATTAACTCCTTTTAATTAGACACAGCCCTAAGTGGTGTTTCATACCAACCTTGAATTCGGTGTGAATGTGCTTCTACGGTTCTACCAACCACCAAGAGTCCAACATGTCGGCATTGCATTCTCAGCCTCACTCACCTAAGTTCCTTCCTTCCTTTTTTTTTTGACCATGTACATAACATCTGGCGGAACATTGCCTAACTTTCCTCGCACGTGTATTCAGTGGCGGACTCAGATCTTAACTCAGGGGTGTAAACTATTTTTTGAGAAGATAGTAAAACTTATTTTTAATATTTTTTGAGAAAAATTTGAGTAAAAATTTAGTGTGTTCAAATTTAGCAAATGAATGGAAAAAAATAAATCACATAATACTAATATATGCCTAATTTTCTGGAAGTCAGAGGGTGAGGTTGAACCCACTCAACTACAACTAGGTCCACCCATGCGTGTATTGCTTTCTATCCCATGTGTGTGTGTTATTTTTTGTTTGGTCCAATATGCGTGTTCTTATTCTTTTTTTTCAGTATAAACCATCCGGCATCATGAGGTATCCTGAGTTCATTGACTGCCCTCATTCTTGTACATTGTGATAAATGTACATGACCTGCACATTCCCAACAAAACAGTTCATATTTGAGGCCTGCTTTCAAAAAACAGTCACCAATATACATGTCTCAGGGGTGCGGAGTCGGAGATATGCAATTTAATTGAAAACTTCATAATTATATGTTTTAAAAGGTTCTTATATGAACGTTTGAAGGTACTATCTTTTGAAATCTTAATAGCAAATTTTTCTAAATGTAATAATTTCAACACTTCAGCAACCATAGTTTCAACTTTCAGTTGTTGGGGTGACATGCTTCTTTTTATGTAATTTTTTTTTTTGCCAACACTTCTTTTTTTATGTATCGTACCAAGTTTTGTTTTTGACCGGAATGTATTTTTTTTTGGCCAACATTTTGACCGGAATGTATTGTAGCAAGCTTGAGGGTATATAACTATATATTTGACCTATAAATATTTATATTTGTAGATTTTTACATTTATCATGCTGCATTTTTGGTCCTAAAAGGTCCTGAACCTCATTCGGACGCCGACGTGTCAGTCAGCCACCGTATTCAATGGGGTCGATTGCTGTTTCCACTCTCCTCTGTTTCGAGACGGCCACGAGAAAATGTCAACGTGAAGCAAAACAGAACAGAGACGAAGGCTAGCAAGCTTAACTGATGGCATCGGCGGCGACCCATTTCTCAGGTTTCCTCTTCTTAGTCCCCCTTGGCCTACGCCGCTTGCTATTTTCTTCCTCCCTTTACCTGAAAAACCCGTCCAATTTCCGATCCAAACTGTGGTATTTCTCTCACCCCGCATGGAAGAACATTGATCTCTATTTCCTCCTCCTAGCCCTCCCTATCGCTTCCTTCTCTGAATTTATCTTCTTCTTATCTTTCTCCGGCCACCCCACCTACCGATTTGCTTTTTTCCTTCAATCACTCGCACTTTTAATCTTCTGGGTCCTGATCCTTTTCATTCTAGCTCAGGAGTATTTGGGCTCATCTCTGGTGAACGAGAGTTTTGTTTTCATTTTCGGATCCATTTGCTTTCTCGTGGAGTATTCAGTGATCGGGGAAGGAATTGGGGGTCTTGGTGGAGTTGTCTATGGATTGTTGGGTGCATTAACTCTTGTTTGCGTCGCTGCTTGCCTATACCTGTCAATTAAGCCAACTGCT
>JANTPZ010002238.1:0-19294 GCA_025593235.1 Vachellia pachyceras
GACCCTGTTTGCTGGGACAAAGTCCCTGTTAATTGTCTCAGAAGTTGTTGGATTTCTTCTGAGCATAACGGAGGTTGGGCACCAATTAAGGGTTCTTTACCCTTGTCCTATTCTTCATCTTTACTCTTCTTCTTCTTCGGAGGCATTTGGTAGGGGGTTTGGTCACTCAATTTCCTTGCAAAAACTCTCTGGTTAGGAAATCAGGGAGAGAATTTGAAGTGCCTTTGATAAATTCAATGTCGAAATCAAAAACACTTAAAATCGCTTACCATCTGGCAAAAATTTGTTTGGATGTGAGGTTTTTAACATCCTTTTGTAAAACATCTTTTGCAGATTTGCAATCAATACGAACTAAAAACCTTTAATTCAAAAGATCAGACTGGAACTTGGAAATAGATAAAATAATGGCCAAGATTTCCTTCTTGATTGTGGAATAATTTTGTTGGGAGGAATTCCAGTGTTTTGAGGCAAAAGAAATAATCTCTTCTTTGTCGTCAATGCTTTGTTTGAGTATGCCTCCATACCCAATATCTGAAGCATCAGTTTCAACAATTTTGAAAGCAGTTGGATTGGGAAGGCTCAGGCAAGGGAGTTCCTTGACCTGCTGTTTGATAATTAAAGCTCTTAGGTTTGGTGTTTTTTCATAAAATTCTGGTTCAACTTGACAGATATATTGAGCTTTACCAGGTTTTTGGATGTAAGGTGTGGTTGGTTTTCTTTCTGGTTGAATGGTAATTGCTTGGGAAGATGGAACTACCATTTGGTTTTGGGAGGTTGGGACTGGTGTTTGGGATAATTGGAAAGCATATTGTTGGTTGATCAAATCATACTCTTGCTTGGTCATTGTTTGAAGGGCTAAAGTTTTCTCATCTTTCTTGTCCAATGTTTGGCTCCAGTTTTGGGACGGGAGCTTTTTGACATAAGATTGAAGAGTTTTATGGTCAGTTTTTTGGGATAAGGGTGTTGTTTGGGTTTTCTGAGTGGATGACTCAGATATTTGGGTATTAAATGTTGGTACCTTGTTTTGATGATAACAAAATGGATATCTTATGCTAAAGGAATTATAAATTTGAAAAAGAGTTTTGGAATTGTTACAGGATGTTTCCCAAAGTGTTAGATCAGTACTTGCTGAGTATACTCGAGTATTAAGTTAAAGTGTGAACAATACTCGAGCATAGGATCTCAATGCTTGCGCATTGTAACTTGGAAAATGTGTTTTTAAGCAACACTCTAACTCAGCACTCGAGTAAAGCCTTCGAGCATTGCCAATGCTCGAGCACTGGCACCCAGTGCTCGAGTATCAGGCTAAGTCAAAGCACTTAGTCAGTGCTGTCAAGTAGTACTCCAAGTATTGGCTGAAAGAACAAGCCAATGCTCGAGCACTGGAACACAGTACTCGAGTATTGATGGTTTCTGAAACTGCTTTCAGTCAACACTTCAAGCATTGGCTGAAAGTATGACCAATGCTCGAGCACTAAGAAACAGTGCTCGAGTATTGGGAGTTTTTGACAATACTGTCAATCCTTACTTCAAGCATTGGTTGACAGCATAGCCAATACTTGAGCACTAGCAACACAGTGCTCGAGTATTGAGTCTTTCTTCAATACTGTCAAATAATACTTGAGCAAGGACTTCCGGTAGAGCCAATGCTCAAGCACAGATTGACAGTGCTCGAGTATTGATGTGTCTCACACAACACTAGGAGTGAATACTGCAAACATTGACATGAAGTGTTACCAATGCTCGAGCATCGGGATAAAATTTTTTACTGTTCACTCATAATTTCTAAAAATGCTCCAACACGCTCTGCAAGCACTCACAATGCTCGAGCACCACGATCTAGTGCTTGAGTATTAAGACTTTTTAAAGTTTACATTTTTCAATACTTTCACAGAATGCTCGAGTAAACTTAAGAAGCATTAACAACACTCAAGCATCTTGATTTAACACTCGAGTATTTAGATTATTTTCAAACACTTTCATACAATACTCGAGCAGTGTGTCAAAGCATTAAACTCTTCTTTGAAAAATTACACAATACTCGAGCATTGATGGAGCCATACTCAAGCATTGCTTTTCTGACAGCTTTTATTACTGACACACTTAACCTACGCTATGCACCTACTTTCCTTATCTGTGTATCAACATTTTGAATACTAACTGCTCTCATAGATGTAGAAGCTTGCGACATTAAATGAGGAATGAAGCACAGGCATGGTCTGAGGCTCTGAGACTTTAACGTTCATCTGCAACATTCGCCGTTGTCTGACCCAGCCACATTAAATGCCATTAATGAAGAACCAGATGGTCATTGTTGGGAGTAATGGCTATTAAATGGAGTCTAACGGACACTCATTACTTCTCAACTATAAAAGGCCTAGCATTCAATACAGAGATACAAGACGAACATTCTGAGCATTAAAAGCTATTCATTACATTCTCTGTAAATCTTTCAATATTCCTTTTGTACTTCAGTAATAGCTATTTACTCTTTCAAGAGAGTTACTTTGAGCAAACATTCATTGTAAATTTGTGAGAAACACAAGGTTGGGACCTTGTGTCATTTGGGCAGAGATTGAGATAGAAAACAGAGCGTGAAACACTCTGTTTTAGTGAAAAGTTTGAGGGGGAGTGAGTTCCCGTTGTAAAGGCTTGAGAAGCCTCAGTTTGTGGTTGATAGTGGATTTAGAAATCTCAGAGTAGCTCTGAGGATTGGACGTAGGTCAAGAGGACCGAACCAGGATAAATCTCCGTGTTCATCTTTCTTCCTCACTCTCGGTAACTTTGTTCTCACTTTGTGTTTTTAAGTTTTAAATTTTTAAAGTGACCAATTCACCCCCCTCTTAGTTAAATCCTATTCAAACATTAAATTGGGTGGAAGACCCTATTTGTTGGGTAGATGACCCTATTTGCTGGGACAAAGTCCCTGTTAATTGTCTCAGAAGTTGTTGGATTTCTTCTGAGCATAACGGAGGTTGGGCACCAATTAAGGGTTCTTTGCCCTTGTCCTATTCTTCATCTTTACTCTTCTTCTTCTTCGGAGGCATTTGGTAGGGGGTTTGGTCACTCAATTTCCTTGCAAAAACTCTCTGGTTAGAAAATCAGGGAGAGAATTTGAAGTGCCTTTGATAAATTCAATGTCGAAATCAAAAACACTTAAAATCGCTTACCATCTGGCAAAAATTTGTTTGGATGCGAGGTTTTTAACATCCTTTTGTAAAACATCTTTTGCAGATTTGCAATCAATGCGAACTAAAAACCTTTAATTCAAAAGATCAGACTGGAACTTGGAAATAGATAAAATAATGGCCAAGATTTCCTTCTTGATTGTGGAATAATTTTTTTGGGAGGAATTCCAATGTTTTGAGGCAAAAGAAATAATCTCTTTTTTGTCGTCAATGCTTTGTTTGAGTATGCCTCCATACCCAATATCTGAAGCATCAGTTTCAACAATTTTGAAAGCAGTTGGATTGGGAAGGCTCAGGCAAGGGAGTTCCTTGACCTGCTGTTTGATAATGTTAGTGTGGGTATCTGTCCAAGGAGGAGGATTGTTTTTTAGCCTAAGGTGAAGGGGTTTGACAAAGTTACTGAGTTGAGGTATAAAATTAGCAACATAATTCAAACATCCAAGAAATCTTTGAAGTTGATTTTTGTCAATAATTTGATCAGGGAATTTATCATCAAATTGAATCACTCTTTCTATGGGAGTGATCATGCCCTGATAAATCCAATGACCAAAATGAATGCGAGTTTGGAAAAAGAGAAATTTTTTTGTTTAGAGACTACCAAACCATTTCGTTCTACAAATTTAATAAAATGAGATATTTTGTTTAAAATGTTGATCAATAGAATGAGAAAAGATTAATACATCATCAATGTATACTATAATGAACTGATGATAATCATTAAATATCTCATTCATAATCCTTTGGAATTCTGAAAAAGCGTTTTTCAAACAGAAGGGCATAACATTCTACTCATACTGTCCGAAAGGTACAGTGAAAGCGGTTTTATACCGATCTCTTTCAGAGATTTGAATTTGCCAAAATCCAGATTTCATGTCAAATTTTGAAAAGATTTTTGCAGAATGAAGATGCTTTAGCATATCAGATTTGTTTGGATAGGGTAACAAATCCATTGGAGAGCTTCGTTGAGGGGCACTTATAGTTTATAACAAGTCTTGGAGTACCTCTTTAAATTTCTGCATTTTTATTAACATAAAAAGCAACACATGACCAAGGACTCCTGCTTTTCCTGATAAGTTTTTTATCCAAAAGATCTTGATCTTGAATCTCCTTTTTACAAGTTTCAAAAGTTCTTAACTCATCTGGATAGGTCTAACTTTCATTGGAATATTTTTCTCAGAAAAGTTTGGCTCATATGGCAAATCTACCATAGGTTGTTTTCTATCCCAGAAAGCATTTGGTAAATCAGAACAAACTCTTTTATGAATAGTTTCTAAACATTCTTGAATTTTGTTTTGAATTTTTGTCTGAGATATAATTTGTTCAATTTTTTGCAAAGAAATTTCTTCTTTGAGAAAATTTATTTGATTTTGTTTGAACGATATCGGATTTAATTCTTTTATCCTCATGGCCCGAGCCCATGGGAAAAGAATCTTTTTTTCCAAAATGTTTTTTAGAAATACCTTATGTTCCCGTTTGATAGGGAAACAGGAGAGTTACAAAAGGTGCTCCAAGAATAATTTGCTCAGACATTTCTTTTACTAAGATAAAAGGTGTTTTAATTTTCAAAGATTCATTTTCAATAACAACATCTGAAATTTTGTATTCAACAATTAACCTGTCTTTGGTAATGCCTCTCAAAATTTCAGTCGTTTTCTCAAAATATTTTGTTGGAATGAGTCCTTCCAAAATGCAGTTTGACTCAGCTCCTGTGTCAAATAACACTGTTGTTTCCAAAACAAAACTATTATGAATTACAAGGTTTGCTCTTATATGAAACTTTTGGTATGTCAATTGTGAAATTATGTTTAGGAAAGATTCTTGAAATTCTTCCGGATGTTTATCTGAATTTGTATGTATTTGTTTTTCTTCATTTATTTTAGAAGGTTGATTTTAAGAAATTTTCAAAATCAATGTTTGTTGGGTATCTTGCCTTAATTTAATTAATCTTACCTCAGTTTTAAGATTATCAATCTCAGACTGGAGGTCTTGGATGGTTGCTGGTTTGGTGGTTTGCTTAAATGTGTTAAGAGTTTGGGTTAAATCGTATTTAAAAGGAAGTTTGTGTTTAAATTTGGAGTCAGAATTGGAAGTAGATGATGAAGTTAAAATATATTCATATTTTGAAAGATATTTTCCCTTCATATCATCAGGGAGTTGATCAATAGTTTCTAGTAAAAGAGTTTGCTCAGTACTGATCATGTTTATAATTGGGGAGGAACTAGATGAATCAGAAAGATCATCAAGTTGAATTTGGTTTATGTTTGTGGAAGAGCTGGACTCATTTCCTGATTCCGAATCAGATTCAGAATTTGAATCAAACTCAAGCATGAGCCTATTGATTTGTTGAAACACATGCTCCTCTAGATGAAATGCCCTGATTTTTTTAGAAAGCCTGCAATATCTAGAAATGTGACTAGGTTTTCCGCAATTGTAACAAGTAACTTTTGACTATTGTGGGAGGTGAGTATTTGGTTTAGGTTTAGGTTCGTTTTTTAATTTCCTTGGGGGAGCTTTGGGTTTGAATTTTTTAAACCTTTTTTGTGGATTGTCAGATCTTTTTGAGAAATGTTTACGATACTTTTTTGGTGAGGGCTTAGTTTTCTTACAGCGAGGAAATCCGAATTGTTCACAGAATGTGCCTAATTCCTTCTTGGTTGCAAGCCTTTCCTTTGCCAACTGGTGTTGAATTTTGTCATCTTGACAAATTTTAAGTGCAGTTTTCTGAATATAAGAGATGAGTTGTCCATAAGTCAAGTGTTCATAAGAAATGTTGCCATCATTTAGATTTCTCAATTTTTCTTTCACCTTTTCACCAAATGCAGTTGGTAAACCGGCTAAGAATTTTTCTTTCCAAAATGGTTGATGGGCATTATCCCTGGTGAAAACCCAAGTTAAGAACGTATCTCTATACCATCTGAAATCAGATAGTGTCCTACACCTAAGATTTGAAAGTAATTCTGTAGACATATCCTTCCATAAGGAAGGATCGCCTACAAAATGTTTGACTATGGTATATATCAAACTATTAACAGAATCATGAATGGGTTCACCATTATGAGTAATAGGTGTTCCATCCGCTTCTGTTTTAATGGCAGAAAAAATGGTTTGTTTATCCTGAGAAGGAATACAGCAATCCCACCATCCTTTCAATTGCCCAAAAAATCCGGATATTAAAAGGTTGATTATTTCTTCATCAGTATAATCAAACTGTGTTTGATAGGCGGTGCAAACCATTCCCATTTCTTGCAAAAGATCCAAAAATTTTTTTTCAGTAAGACCATCTATGTTCCATTCGTAAATATGGTTTACGTTAATGGATTTGATCTTTTTAGGTGTTTCGTCTACAAGAACATCAGGGGGTGTTGCACGTGGATAATAAAGTTTGGAGGGTTTTCGCCAAGAAAATTCATTAATTTGAATCTCTGAAGTTGGAGAACTAGCTTTAGGATTGGTGTCAGAATCTGATTCATTTTTTCGAGAAACAACTTGTATTTTAGTAGTACTTGAAGATTGGGGTGTTTCCGGAACAGTTGCTTGGAGTAAACTTAATCTTTGTTCCACCTGTCTAATTAGATCAGCTTTAGTTTTTGTTTGGATTTATTCTCTTATTTGGGGTTTGATTTCAAAAGGTTTAAACAAAAGTGTTTGAATTTTGGAGGTTTGTTGTAAATTCACTGGGGGTGGTTGAGAAATTGAAGGAGTTTGATTAATATGATCTCCAATAATCCGGAGATACTAATTAGTATAATTATTTTGTTCAATAATATTTTTAATGTCTCTGGAATCAACAGTTTGTTCTATGTTGTTATATTTGAATGGTGCAGCGATAATTGGATGTCCTTTATCGTCAATTAATTTTGGAATTTGTACTGAAGTTGATGGTGGAAAAACTGAAGAAATTGTTTCTTTGGAAGGAGTATTCCAATCCCTTTTAGTAACATTGATATTTGTAAAAAAGGGGATAATTTAAATTATGTATGTAAGCATATGTTTGAAACCAGTCGAAAAAAGGGATGTTTATTTCATAAAACTCTAAAAATTCATAAAATTTGGTTTGAACGTGGTTCCTTAAATCACCTTTGAAATTTTCGTTGAACCATTTTCTTCGTAAAACATTTTCTGAAGAATAAAATTGTTTTCGAAGGGTTGGTTTGTCAATTTCAAAATGGGTTTTGATAACAGAAATAATTCTTGGTTCACCGTTCATATCAGTTTGGGTTGGAGAACCTATTGTTAGGTCATTATCATCCCTTTGATACGAGGTTTGAGGTATATTTGGGGTGTTATCTACTCCTTGTATTGAAACTGTAGTTGGACAAGAATTAGGTACAAGAGTTTCAACAGGAGGAGCGTAGATAACTGAAGGAAGAGACCGAGGTACAGAGGAGCAAGAGCACATTGGTAACTCGGAGTTTGTAGTTTTGAAATCGTCATATGAAGATCTAGATGTTTGAGAAAAAGATGTTCGGGCCCTATCAAAAGTAAGTCGAACAGTTCCAGAAGGGGATTGTGATATTCTACTTACCTGAGGCATGGGTCTTGGTACTGGCTGGGTAGCCTGTTCTAAGAGCCAGTCATCAGGAAGTATAATATCCTTCCACATGATTGTTTAAGGGATTGTAATATTAGCGTTGTTGTAATCTGTTATGAAAACTATTGTTTGACCATCATCTTTTGGTAAAAGGGCTATAGAAGCTGTAGTTTTTGAGACTTTATATTGTATCTTATATGTTAAAGATATAGGTATTGACCCAGGTTTCATGTCAAATCCCTTAAATTTGATCAAAAGTTTAAGTGTATCCATTATATTTTGATCATTTAAATGGATAGTTTGGTTTGGATAGCAGTTGAAGTAGATTGGTCCTTCATGGAGACCTACTTCAGCAGTAGCAAATAGGGAATCCGAAAAGTTATTGTGCCTACCATCTCTCAGGCAGACTAAGGTAGCAACATTAAGTCCTCTTTGGACTAAAGGTTTCAAAGCTACTTGGACACATCCAATATGCATCCAAGTGTATTTTTGTTTATGTTTATCATAGATTTGCGGGAGAGAAGAACAAATTCTTCTTACCCAGGTTGAATTCCTAAGGATTTTTCTATAGTTCTTATTATGTAATCATGTTTGGACCACCAGTTGTGGTTTTATTGATAAATTTGGTTTGGGGAGACTTCTGGAAGAGTCCAGTCATCTATATTTTGGTTGAGATCTTGAAATTGTATTTCTTGAGAGAAAATGTTTTCGAAAGGAGAGTTTGGCATGTTGGGGTTGTTGTTATTATTGTTTGAAGAAGATGGGGAAGAGGAAGATGAAGAAGATCTGGAAAGGGAGCGGAAAAAAGAACTCATAACAGTGGATAAAATAAGAACACAAAAAAGTAAAAGGCAGAAAATAAAAGCAATGAATGCAAACACCGGAAAGTAACTAGAAGATAAAAAACAGATAGATCTGAATCTCCCTCACTTAGTACCATCACCTTCTGGTTTCATAGAGGTGTCATAATTAAAATTCATCAGAAATTGCTTATTACGACATATTTACAAACTTTAGTGAGATTTATACTGTGGTATCCGTATTAGTGGTATATAATATCTCATATATGATACCCTCCTCAGGCTCCTCAGGAGACAAAATGATGCCCTGCCTGTCGGGACTTATGCCCTAACCATCTCCGGAAGGCTCAGGCATCATACATAAGAATCATATACAAAAATGGTGTTACGAAGTATAAACTTCTTCTAGACTCTTTTTTTTTTTGGAATCCTCATCCTCACTTTTCCTTCTTCATTTTTTTCACTCAACAATTCTGATGAGAGGTTACTTATAACATCTCTACTTCCCCCTTGGCTCTGATGCCAAGGGCTGGGATACCAATTTTAACGGTTTTAGCATTTTTGCACCAATTTTAAATATTCATAGGTATTGTTGCGCATATAAAAAAGTATATGATGCTGAACACAATTTTGGTACAAATTCATGGATATTTTTACATTTTAAGGCTTGTTTGCCATCACTTTCTGAAACCTAGGTTTTGACCCAAAACCTATGTTTTGTCTAAGTATAAAAATTTGTCTGAAAAGCTATTTTGGTTACAAAACCTCGATTTGAAACCTATGTTTCTTCTTTCATACTTTTTCCTCTTTCATCTTTACTACTCTTTTCCTTCCTTTTTCTTTCATCTTTCCTACTTTTTATTTCTTTCTCTTTCATCTTTCTTATTTTTTCTTTCTTCTCTTTCATCTTTCTTACTTTTCATTCTTTCTCTTTCATCTTTCCTACCCATTTTTTTGCCTCAGAATCCATAAAAGCTAATAACTTCCCAAACATAAATCACTTTTCAAAACCTAAATTTTGCCTCGGAATTTGTAAAAGCTATTTTCCAAAATCTATTCTCCGAAACCTAGGTTTTGCCTCAGAATCTGTAAAAGCTATTTTCAAAATAGCTTCCAAACAAACCCTTAACCCTTTATAAACCATGTGAGACTCGATTAAGTTCACCTTTAAATTGAAGTACAAAAGATATACTTTTAAGTTATAGTAGATTCCTTCAAAGTGTTTTTATTAACTTTTGAATAATAGCTTTTAAAGAAAAATTGATAAAAGTGATTTTAGAAAATATATTTCAAAGGAAAGCTTTTGAAAAAATTGAAAAAAAATAGTTTTTTAGAAAACAATGACTTTCACCCCAGTCATAATTTTAAAGGTTAAAAGCTACGATCGAGAATATGAGAATATTTATGTTATTCATAAAAAAATCATAATTTTAAGTGTTTATCTACCCTTTTTCTAAAATCATAGTTTGGGCCAAAACTATAATTTCAAAAGCGGTTACCCAACACACTTACTATGTGAGTTCATGTTAATCATTATGGAAAAGTCTTCATAGCCTGAGAAGTCGTACAAGGCACGGAATTCCTTTCGCAATGGATCTCGTTGGGCTAGTCCATGCAAGAACATATTTTTGGGTTAAAAAATGAATAAATAAAATAGTTTTCATATACATATATACATACATATTGCAAATTCAAGAACACTGGTCATATTTGCAGTATTCCTATCGTTACCCGTTGCTAGTATGATGGATGGGAATCCACATTCTTTTGGATTGAAGGTATCAAAATTCTGAATCAAACCCATATTTTGTACAATAATTTAGTATCATTTTAAGGGTATTTATCATTATTATTAGATTATTATTGCATATACTGTGGATAAGTTAAATTAAGAGTCATTGCATGGAAATAGAGCAAAAAAACAGCATTTTTGTCTTTTACTTTGCAGTCTACGATATTTCATTATAGGCAGATTGGAGGTGTAAATGACCAAGTAAAGGACAAGATTGGGTTCAAAGCCCACTCATTGTGTGTTTCAAAGGTGGGTCTAGATAATAAGGGATTAGTTCATATCTCACAAGGTTATAAGTTCAAATTTCACTACCGATGAAAGTACTTTGTTGGTGTATGAGTAATATGTAAGTGTTCTCTGAGCTTGAAAACATATTGTGACCTTAGTGAGCTCTCAAAACGCAACTCACCTAATTTTTTTTATAAAAAAAGCATGCATTTTAGGCTTCAGACTTTGAAGAAGTAGGTCTCCAACGCATTACCCCACCCAGATATGATTTTCCATTGATCCTAATCTACAATCCATTCGACTCATTCCTTCATTTACTCACTCACCCCAACTAGTAACATATATGGAGTCTATGCATGGCTGAGATTCTCCTTCATCTTGCCGTGCTCCAAAGATAGCTTTCTTAAGATTGTGAAGGGTTTTAAAGCGTAACTAAAGTGTCGTTCATATTACTCTTATTACCCACACGAACCATTGTGGTTATAATACATAGTAGAAACACCAGAGGGAAACAAAGTAAAGGGAGAAAATATGTTCCATGTAAAAAAGTGTATGAGATGTTTCTATAGTGAGAAACTAAACCTCTCGATCATGCTCCCACTTTCTCCTTAATATCACGTTGGGGATGTGAATAAATAGTATAGAGGTGGAGAAATAGGAAATGAATTCAATTGATACTGTGAGTACATAGTACATATATATATGCAGACATGAGGAGGACACACACGTGTTCTTCATGCAAGTGTCCTGATAGTTATAACAGACACAATAATAGACATAATCAAGTAACTCCTACAACTAAATGACAGCTAGCCACAACTAGCTATAACCATATTCTAACATCTTCCCTCAATTTGAACTACCCTCCTGAGCATTCTCTAACGCCAAGATATCTTTTAAACTCAGTGAAAGAACTTTGAGTAAGTGCTTTTGTTAACCTATCAGCAACTTGATCTATACTGGGAATATGTTAAACTAGAAATTCGTTCCTGATAGTTTTCTCTCGTACAAAGTGTAGATCCAATTCAATGTGCTTAGTTCTAGCGTGTAGGATTGGATTTGTTGTCATTATGATTGTGCTGAGATTATCACAGAACACTCTCGATGGACCTGAAAAAAGCACCATGTAATTCTTGTAAAAGAGACTTGATCCATAGGACTTTAGTGACAATATATGCCATGCTTTGGTATTCAGCCTCTGTACTAGACCGAGCAACAATGAATTGCTTTTTAGAGGATCAGGCAATGAGATTAAAGCTAAAGTAAATGCAAAAACCAAAAGTACTTCATCTGTCATTGAAGTCTAATGCCCAGTCAGCATCACAGTAGGCAGTAATGGTTCTACTGGGTAAGGGCGAATAACAATCCCATGATTAAGTGTGCCTGCTAAATACCGCAAGATCCTTTTAACAGGCTTCCAATGTATGGAAGAAGGATTTTTCATAAATTGACAAACTTTGTGCACAACAAAGCTTATCTCTAGCTATGTAATAGTAGCATATTGCTGTTCTCCAACAATAGATCTATAAAATTGAGGATTAACCGTGCCATTAGTGCTTGTACTGTCACTGAGTTTAGGCAATTTGAGACTTGTAGTTATCGGTGTAGTAGCACTCTTAGTTGTACTCATACTAGCTCTAGATAAAATATCTTTTAGATACTTGTATGAACAAGCTACATAGAACCACCAAGACCTCGTTTGACTTCAATACCAATAAAGTAGCTTAATGAACCAAGATCTTTGAATGAAAACTCACTATCCAAATTAACAATCAAACAAAGAATATTAGCATGGGATGAACCATTGATGATAATATCATCAACATATACAAGAATAAACACCAACTCACTAGTATTGTGTCGAATAGAGAGATGGATCACATCTACTTGAAACAAAACCATGTTTCATAAGAGCACCTCTAAGACGTTCAAACTAGGCTTGTGGGCCTTGTTTCAACCCATAAAGCACCTTCTGTAGCTTACAAATGAGGGATTTGTCTTTGCTCTTAAAGCTAAGGGGCTGAACCATATAAACTTCCTCCTTTAGATTACCATTAAGGAAAGCATTATTAACATCTACTTGATGTGTATGCCAGTTTTGAGATAAAGCAACGCTCAGAACAAGCCGAATGGTGATTGGGCAAATGACAGGACTGAAGGTCTAATGGAAGTTATAACCTTCTTGCTGATAAAAGCCCTTGGCGACCAATCAAGCCTCGTGCTTGTGGGTGGAGTTCACAAGGTTGGCCTTCAATTTGAATACGCATTTGCAACTAATGACTCTTCTATCAGAGGGAATGGAACCAAGGACCAAGTATCATTGCATAGCAATGCATTGAATTCCTCCTACATTGCTTTGCTCCAAGGAGGAGATTGAAGTGCCTCATTGAGACTGATAGGTTCAAAGGTAACAGTGGCAATAAATGCTTTAGGTTTAAGATTGCCTGTCTTGGACCTTGTAATCATATGATGAGAGGAGATAGGAGGAGGAGGAGGAGGAGAAGGAGGTGGTGTGGGCAGGAAAACCACTACTGGAGGTTATGGTGGATGTTGGAAACAAAGAGGAGGGGAAGGATGATTCATTGAATACGACATCTCAAGCTATGAATATTCTACCAAAGGAGGATAGGCATTTGTAACCTTTATGCATCAGACTAGGTCCAAGAAAAACACACTCAGTAGATTTATAACCAAACTTATGTGTACCATATGGCTTAGTAAGGGGAAAACAAGAGCAACCAAAGGCTCATAGTTTGCTATAATCAGGCACTTTTTGAAAAAGAGCTTCAAAAGGTGATTTTCCCTTTAGCACCAAGGATGGAGGAACATTTATCAATGTAATAGCCATATACAAAGCATCTGACCAATAGGATAATGGAAGAGATACTTGTGTAAGAAGAGTGAGACCAACCTCAGTGATGTGCTTATGCTTTCTTTAAGCAAACCATTTTGTTCATAGACATAGGGGCATTTTTGGCGATGAATGATTCCTTTATCAACAAGGTATTTAGTGAATCTGCGATATTCTCCACCACAATCTGACTGAAAGACCTTGATGACAGCATTAAATTGAGTGGTAATGAGGGCAAGAAACTGAAGAAAGACAGAAAATGATTCATACTTATGTTTTAGAGGCTAAATCCATGTAAACCGAGTACAAGCGTCCAGGAAATGGATATAATACATATAACCCCCTCTTTTTTTGACAGGCGTGGTCTCTAGTCGCTTAAAGGCCAAATTTAATACTCAAGACTATGTAGTTATTGGCACAATCCCAAGGTCGATCTCACAGGAGCCTAAATGTCTCTATGCAATCAGTATCAAACTAAATCAACAAATTAAGAGGAATGTGGTTTTGTCATCATAATTCCAAATCAAAAGCATTATCTAACCTATTGTTTATTTTGATTTCTTTTTCAATTAAACTGGACTACACTAAGGTAGGAACAAAGAAATGACTTAATATCAAGAATGCTTCCTAGGAGTCTATGAGTCTGCCTTTATTGCTTATACATGAATCAACTCTCATCTGTCACAAATCTGATAATGCTTTCACGAAACTGACAGCAACGTTTATCTGGCTACTTCCAAAAATAACATCGATCGACGTTACTCATATTTTATCCACTATCCAGAGATTTAAAACTTAATCAAGTCTAAAATCAAGAACTAGTTATTCTAAATCAAGAAGTTCATCTCCAGACAATTAAGAAACTGATCAGAATACAAAAATCAATGGAAAATGCAAATGCATCTGGTTACACTTCACAGATTAGCACAATATCTAGTTCTCAAGTGTAACTATAAAATCAAAACAAGTGACAAGAGTAGCTCCATATCAAACTAATGCTTTGGCATGGTCATGACTCCTAGGGAAGCAAAGAAATCAGCTGGACATGTTGGAATCCATGACGGCAGCAACGGCAGCAAGCTTTCGAACAGTCATGGTCGATTCCACGGTGACAGCAAGCGTTGAACTGAGGTCTCTAAAGGAAAGAATTTGAAGATTGATGGTGCTGAACTAGTTGTGCAAATCTGAGACGTGAGTGAGAGAATGAATCAACTAGACATGGCAGTTTCAATAGCAGCAGTAGCCAAGGTACTATTCTTCTCAGCCTTCACGCGATCAAGATAAAAAAGTGAAAATGGACTGGAATCGTGATAACGAGAGGTAAACAGTCAGATGTTCGCTGAAGTAAGAATGACCTTTAACCAGGGCGAAAATGATAAACTGGTAGCTGGAACTAGGTAGAGTTGAAGCCTTCTCTCTTCTCCTTTGATCTGAACCTAAAGAAAATGAAAGCTGACACTAGTTGGATATCCCCTAGTCTACGATATGACGGTGGTTCTAAAAAAATGGAATGGGGAGTTCAACGATGAAGATGGACAGAAGTTGTAGCTCGATAATGGGCTTGTATGGAACCAAGTGTTGGAGGAGGCAGAGCTTAGAGATGGTCACACGGAGATGGAGGTACGGTCGCTTCTCCCGCTGGCAGCACTTGGATATCTAAACAACGTTCTTCCCCCAAAACGCGTCATGGTTGCTTTGACCAGATAGAAGATGGCTGCAAAAGATCTCTACAGCATATTGACGTGTCGTCAGAGGATGGATGACCGATGGATAAAGCGATGAATCTCTCTGGATAAAAGGAGTTTGCCCTCTGGATAAAAGGGTGATCTAGTTCAAAGGGTGTAACTGTCCTCCCCCTCTTTGTGCATTGTTTCTAGTTGGTTTTTAACCAATTCCGTTGCATCTGTTCATTTGGTTTTTGGGGGCCCACTGTTCAGTTGATTACACACGTGAGATACTGCAGCTGTACGGACGTCAGACTTTATTGGCTTCGGTCAAGAAACTCGTTGGCTGAAGCATGTGGCACAAAGAACATCTGGACTTCGTTGGCTTCAGCCAAGAAACTTGTTGGCTGAAGCATGTGGCACAGAGAGCATCTGGACTTCGTTGGCTTCAGCCAAGATGTTTGTTGGCTGAAGCATGTGGCATAGAGAAGCTTTGATCCAATGTCCTACATATTAACACAAACATGATATAATCTTGTGCATTTGAAATAATGACTCAAGAAATGATCAAAGATCTCAAAATTAGTATTAATCCCTTTAATATCTTATTAACACAAATATCCTCTAATTGACTCATTTAAGCTCAAATAACGTACCAAGGGGTCAATATAAGTGAAATTTCTTCATGCAAAATATGGACTTATCACTAGCCCCCAAATATGAGAGCAAATCATTTCAAATGGAGTAGTAAAAATTGTGTCAGACCGATAGAAGGGCCCTTTGTGAGCTTTACCCATAGTGCAAGCTTTACAGAAATCAAATATATGTTTTCTACTAGAAGAAAAGTTACAAAGTTTCATAACAGAGGAGACAATGTTTGGGGAAGGATGCCCTAGTCTAATGTGCCACAAACAAAATTAATCAAATGAAACATTTGAAGAATTTGTAATACAGCTTTTATTGGAAACAAGTGTAGAAAAACATGCTTCAGAGGCGGTAGAATTCCTTCGGAACTTGAGATCTAGTGCAGATACATTCCATTGTAAGAGTTGCATTGATATAATATGCATCTAGTACTTGGATCCCTTACACGACACTGTCTTACATCAAATTCAACCAAAACATTGTTATCATAGCAGAACTTGTAGACAAAAATTAGCTTTTTAATGATTTTGGGTACATGTAAGACATAACGTAGTTTGAGACATGAGAAATTATTCTGAATAATAGCTAAACCAATATGGTTAATATGTAGACTTGCACCATCACCAGTGTAGACTTGTTCATCTCCTTTGTAAGAAGCACAGTTAGATAGATTGTTGGCATCATTGGTGAGATGACTCGTTATGCCAGAGTTAAAATACCAAGCAGGATCAACAACTATATCGAAGGTTGTAACAAGAGCAGAGTGATGACTAGATTTAGAAGACGATGGTGCGGTATCATTAATTGAAAGTCTTTGGAAGGATTCATCAAATCTGTACCAACATATTGCTACGGTATGACCTACCTTACCATAAAGTTGACATATCAGCTTTGAGCGAGAATTGTCATTTGTGGTGCCACGATTAGAGTTTCCACCACCACGATGGCCACGATTACGACCACCACTATCGCGATTAAAATGTGATACACCAGTTTGAGTAACATTGGCGAAAATATGTGGAGGTGCAGAAATCATCGAGATAGATCAATGATTTTTCTCAATGCGAGCTTCTTGTGTCATAAGGAGTGCTTCAATTTCAGCTACTGAGTATGGTTCAAGTCTGGTGGACACAGACGTTATGAAGGAATCATAGTCTTCAGAGAGTCCATTGAAAATGAATTCTAGTTGATCGGAGATAGAGATAGAAGATCCGATAGCAGCCAAGGCATTAATACTGGCCTTGATTTTTAGAAGATATTCATTCATAGATGAATTATCTTTCTTAGTGTTTTTCAATGTTGTTTTGAGTTGCTTAAACTTTGCTCTAGTCTATGAGGCAAAGAAAGCAGTAATATGATCCCAAATTTGAGCGGTTGTGTCGCAGCCAACCATTCGAGTGAGAACATAATTAGACATCGATGAAAGAATCCAGGACATTAGTAATTGATCCTGACGCATCCACTTGATATATGTTGGAGAGAGAATTTGCTTATCCTTGTGAGAAATATGCTGCTCAGGAGGAGAGATTGTTGAGTCAAGAAATGATTCAAGAGCATAACCTTTTACGTCGATGAGAACTTGTTGACGCCATAGAAGGAAATTGGAGTCATCAAGTTTTACTGAGATGGAGTAATGAAAAGTAACCACACCATTGAAGAGGTAACAACCAGAAGTGTAGAGAATGACGCCATGGAAGGATTTGCTTGCTTTGATACCATGTGAATAAATAGTATAAAGGTGGAGAAATAGGAAATGAATTCAATTGGTATTGTGAGTATAGAGTGCATACACACACACACACCCACCCCTGGAGGACACACACATGTTCTTCATGCAAGTGTTCTAATAGTTATAACAGACACAATAACAGATATAACCAAGTAACTCCTATAACTAAATGACAATTGACCACAGTTGGCTATAACCATATTCTAATAGGGGATAGGGCAAATAACTATTCCTGCTTAGCTTCTTCATTATCATTTGGAAAACATTACACTCCATTGCCCCATAAATGTATATATTGTCTTTTACTCCCATAATCAATGGATTAGGCCTAATCCACCAAGGTTGGACTAGCCTATTTTCCAACGATCTAAAAGCTGGAACATACTTTTCAAGAAATGCAGTTTTAAGGTTCACATGCAAGTATTGTAAACTGCTAGGGTGATGTCGTTAACCACTCTATAATGAAGTGGAAGGTTCTCATCAAAACTTCCTCTACATTAGCAACTTGTGGCATCCTAGTGAAGCGTACCATCATTATTGTTTCAGTTTGTCCATATGCATCATCTTATTTAAGGTAATAGAATTTAGGTAACGCATTAATCAAATTACCTTTGATTTCAAATTTGGTATCAAAATTGTAAGAACCACAAGGATCAAAATCCATAGTAGAATTATTTTTCCAAGACTCATATGGTCTTCACTATTATCACAATGCCCTAATGTTCTAAAAGCTAGATCAGAAGTTGAGATAGAAATGTTAGCAGGTCATGGTTCAAACAATCAAATCAGTTAGTCGATAGATGGGAATTATGTGTGTTTGTGAATCTATTAAGAGAAAGGAGTTTGCAAATTCCGACATGATTTTACGAATATCAAGATGCTGTTAAAGGATATCGAAATGTTTTTTACAGATTTCAAGATGTTTTTTGTTTTAACTTACGTGCATCGTTGGGAAAAAGTTTTCCCAAACATGTACATTATATATAATAAGCTTAATTGTCAATTTAATAACACTAGAATGTAAACAATTTCCAATTAAATAACTCAATTTAACTGTAAGGAGTCTAAAAAAATATTTGGCTTTTTGATATGGTCAATTTTTTTTTTCATTTTTTATAATTTTTTAATTGTCAGTGTTTCTTCGTTAGGCCCAAAAAAACCATTCGTTTTTCATCATAATATTGCTTCAATTCATGGCTTACTAACTTCCAAAACTTGATGATGCATTTATGATGACTGATTGATTTGGTAGGTACCATTCAAAGTTGAAGAAAATAGAAAATTACGTAAACTTGAAGTAAGAGTCTGCTTCCTACAAGCAGGAAACTAAAACAAGGTACTTTAAAACAATATTTTACCCGATGGCCTTATTCATTACAAATAAAAACAAGAAATTATTTAAAAACAAAATCACATCAAAGTTAATACAAAATGATAGCTTCTAAATGTTCTTTGAATGCTCTTGGATGCAGTGGCGGAGCCACGTATAGTTCAGTGGGGGCAATTGCCCCCACTGAACTTTTGGAGATTTATGTAAATAATAAAAAGATTTTTGTTGTGCATCCACTGATTTTAAGATTTGAACCCTCTCAAATTATTTATACTAGCAAATTTATTGTCATTTGTTTGAAAATAAAAAATTACCCTGATAACTCCCCATTTTTACTACAATTTGAGATATATTTTGTTACGTTTGGGGAGTTATTAATGCAAAATTAAAAGGTTTATGAATGATTTTGATAAGAAATTGAGTTTTCACATTATTTAAGGATTTTAGTGCAATGATAATCATTTCAGAAGTATTAAGAATTAAAGAAAATAACAAAAAGATTTTATGTTTGCTTTTGCTGTTTTGCTAATTATTAT
>JANTPZ010002239.1:0-21910 GCA_025593235.1 Vachellia pachyceras
AGTACTTGCAGTACATAAGTACATGAAGCACAGTGAATTTAGACACTATTCTCAACAATTTAAAGTGTAGTACAAACTGCTCTTGCAGTACAAAACGCATCCATTTACACAGGGCATATATGCCTAAGATTTTATTCTTAAGTGGTCCAAAATATTGGAGTTCAATGTTAATGTATAAGCAATTAAAAAATTAATTAAATCAATTGTTTTAATAAATATGAGTTGATTATTCTAAAATACCATTTTCATTTTAATTACCCATGGTTAAAAATCCCTTAATGTACGCAACTTATGAGAATACTCAAGGAAAAACGTTGCTAAGATCTTGTAATAATAGGTTTAGATCTTGTATTGGTTGTATTGTTTAGTTGTGACCATGCATACTCTATATAAAGGGTATTAATTGATGTGCTGCTGGGTGTGTGAGATAGTTATCTCTCCCAAACAGAGTCTAACATTGGTTCTTTTTCTAATACTCAGGTGGGGTTAATTTATCACTCTCAATGATGGCTGATTAGTGTTGCATCCTAAATGAGATTATGGTCATAAATATGTTTTCTTTTCTTGAACCATTCTTGCTATTCCTCCATGTTTAATATGTTTACATGGTATTATGAGTAAACTAGCTTTGGGCCCATAATACATGCAATCCAATGGTTCTCACATCCCAATAGTTCTTGGTTCAACTTTGCCATTTTCTTGGGAATACAATGGATTGAAAACTCAGGATCATGCATAAAAAATTTCAAGGATACATGAGGACTGGATGTAGGAATGTGAAAATCTTGATTCAGAATAAAGTTGCGTATTTTTTCCTCCTTATACTTATATAGTTAACTTTTATTGGGAGTAAGACACTATCATACATTAAATGTGAACATATCTTATAACACAAATTCAAACTTTGATTCACCGACATTTTACACCTAGCCTCACTAACCTAATTCACACGTCCAACCCCTTAATTCTTTTCACTAAAACACATGTATTCTCTTATTGGAGGTAATTTTGTTCGAGACACTATCGAACATTAAATGTTGTCACCTTATCCTGAGGGGATTCAAACCTTGATTCATTACGTTGTAAGGGAATGACCCTTTCTACTATACCTGATCGTGCTTAATTTAAATTCTTAATTGAGAAAACCACATCTAAGTCCCATGGAAAATAACAAATATGAAAAAGTCCCTTGAATTTGGGACTCTTAGTGAATAGTCCCTTGGGACCTTATTGAAATATTTTCCGTATTCGAAAGCATTCTCAGAGAAGCAATACAGGGAGCAGTTCAAAACCCTATCGCCCTGAGCATTTTGTTGCAATCACCTTAAGGAGATACTTTGTCGAAAGCCTGAGAAGATGCCGTCACCGTTGGTACTTTCCATTTCTTCTTCAACAATTGTATTTCTCTAGGCTTCACTGACCTCTTACTTTTCACTCCAGAGGCTTTAAGTTGCTCTTAGGCTTTGTAATATGCACCCTTGGCCAAAACTTCTTGGGTGAATGCAGAGATTGAGATGTTTCTTTAGAATTTGACTTCTCTACTCCTGAGGCTTCCTTTTGGGATACTTCGTTTTGGCCATCGGAAATTTTGAAGAGAAGGAGCAAAAAATGGAGATTGGGGATAGAGGAGTACGACGGATATGGAGAGATTTAGGGTACGGATGAGAGAAATGTAGAGGGATGAGAGAGGTTGATGAGTTAAACCCCTTCGGAGGAAGTTACTGGCAAGTTGACCACAAAAAATATCACGATTGGTAAGTCTATTATCCAGTATTGACAAGCCAATTATCCACATCTCATATAACTTGAATTTTATTAAAAAAATTGAGTTGTGACTTCAAAACTCGAGTTATATCGTGTGTGAGTAATTAATTGACTTGCCATTTTTGATGCTCAACTGCTAATGGTGAGTGTTGGACTTGTCAATCCATACTGCTCAAAACTTGTTAATGATGGATGTTGAACTTGTCAAGAAATCTTTTTTGTGGTGATAACTGAGTTATAGAGTTTTATTTTGAATGTCATCAAGAGTCAAAACTCGTGTTTTCACAAAAAAAAAAAAAACTCAAGTTATTGAAATTGTCAATGGTGTTTGTATTTTTTTAGGCCTGAAACTTAAGTATTTAGAGTAACAACTCGACTTGTATAAGTAATTGTCTGTCAATAAATCAGACTCAGCGTCAATTTCATAATCACTCCGATTTGAACTCTCTCTTCTGCAACATGAGTTTGTATGCTTCTCTCCTTCACCTAAATTCTTATCTCTTCAAATCAACCACTCAAAAACCGTTACTTTTCACCCATTAATTCCCTCCAAAGATATCTATTCGTCCACATCTCCTCCATTTCTCATTCACAACTACAAGAATAGCAACGTCGTGGCTCAATCTACGGTGTGTCACAAGGTGATAGCGACGGCAACTCCTCACGGTGATGGATGTTCCGAGTTGGCGACTGCTCCTCAAGCCATAGATGACGAGTCGTTTCTCTTCAATTTTTTTGAAAATGGGGTTACAGATGACAAAGGTTCCATTTTACACTCAATTTTCAATAAGGGTACAACAGTAATTGCACATGCACACAATATTATAACGAGGTTCAAAGGAACTTATGAGTAAAGAGTACCAAATTCGAGAGATTTTTTTTATACATTTATTACCTTCCATAGGATTCAGCAGCGATTTTTCCTTTTTAGCTACCCAACACATTTACTGTGTAGTCCGCATGGCTTAGCCCATTCAACAATCCGCGGGTACAATAAGGAAAAAAAAAATCGTTTCGGTGTTTTGGCGGCTGGAGCATTCAGCCTCTTCAGGCCTGCCGTCCATAAACCCTAAACCCGTCGGGCCAAAAGCACCGTGCCATTTCCGCTCGAGGCTTTCGCATTTGAGGTCTCCCTCGTCTCATCTATCCCAAGCAATGAACTTCAGGTTTCACAACCTGCTGGAGCTCCTTACAGAGGTGGCAACACTGTAATCGCCAATAACACATTGCTGATTTCACCTGTTGGTAACCGAGTTTCCGTCAATGACCTTGTCAAATCCCAAACTACAACACTTACTACACAATCATCATCAAATATCTCCCTATTAGCCGTCTCACCGGACTGCACTTTCTTGCTCACCGTCGACGAGAACAGCCGTTGTCACTTCATCAACCTTCGCCGACAAGTAGTGTTCCATCGTATTACCTTTAAGAAGCCCATCCATGTTATCAAATTCAGCCAGATGGTTCCCTCGTTGCCGTTGGAACGGGCAAGTTGGTCCAAATTTGGCCCTCTCCTGGTTTCAGAAAGGAGTATTTCCCTTTTGAGTTGGTTCGAACTTTTGCCTGCTTCGATGATGAGGTCGTGTCATTGGATTGGAGTCCTGACTCGAATTACTTGATTGTTGGTCTAAGATGAGTGGCGGTGTTACGTACGAGCCTTGTAAGTTCTTACGTCATAGAGATACTGTTAGAGGTGCTTTCTTTGGTCTTGAAAAGAAAACTAAGAGTTTGTAAAGCTTATACGATTACAAGGGATGCTTGTATTTTTAGCTGGACATTTAGGAGTGACGATTCTGAGCCACCCTCGCCTGCTACACCAGAAAGGGATGTTGAAGGAAATATTGATGTGGACGGTGATGTTAATGTCAAGAAGAGAAAGAATGATGTCAATAAGGATGATGATATGCGTGAAGAAGATGGGTACTTGTGCAGAGGGAAGTGGGAATTCTTAAGGAAGGACAGTTTTATGCAGGCACCAGCAAGACTAACCGCATGTGATTATCTTAAGAGGTAGACATGGTTGTTGTGGGTTTCTCAAATGGTGTGTTTGGCTTGTATAAGATGCCTGATTTTGTATGCATTCATATTTTGTGTATATCAACAAAAAGATTACAACAGCTTTGTTTAATGAGCTTGGAAATTGGTTGACCTTTGGCTGTGCAAAACTGGGCCAGTTGCTCGTGTGGGAGAGGCGATCAGAGAGCTATATACTGAAGCAGCAGGGTCACTACTTTGATGTGAATTGTCTTCCTTATTCACCAGACTCGCAACTTCTTGCTACTGGAGCTGATGATAATAAAGTGAAGGTAAATAAATATTACTGATGCTACGGTGGTTGTATCTTTAAATATGCAAATTTGCCATCTAGTTGGTTGGTTGAGTTATAGGAGCTTGTTTGATTGATTTCATTTTACATGGTTCTCACTAGAGTAGGTTTAGCTATGATAATGCTTGGTCAGACTGAACTTTTTTATTGATGTAATGATTATTACATTTATGGATTCAAAACCGTTGAATGAGTTTTTCTTTTCAGCCTCTTGCTATTGCAGTATTTCAATTGAAGTTTGGTTAAAATTTTAAATTGAGGTATTTTGAATTTTGAATCTAGTGGTGTCTAAAGCTCAACTTCTATACTCAATTCATTGAACTCTTATCTTTATATGCATTATAAAGGTCTAATCTCAACTCAAGGGGACAACATTTTATTATCATACATTTAATCCAATATTTACGTTGAATTACTTACTGTTTGAAATCAATTGCAATTTATCCATTCTCACAAATAAAAAACCCTAAAAATAATAGATTTAAATTCATTTGTTTAATTGTTTTTTCTAATCAAGTTTTCAACAAGAGTTCATTTTTAACCTTGAGCAACATTAATCTATCCAAAAATCTAAATTACACTCCTTACGGCATAGATGTGCTACAATATACTACATTTTTATCATCTAATATTTTGAAAACTTATGTGCCTAAGGGCAATTTCCTTCTCGTCAGAAAAATAGAATAACAAAGGGTAAATTCTATGTTCTATATCCATTTTTTAAAACTTATAGTCCATTCATGAATGAAATTGAAAGATTCAACCATTATCATAGACAATGGAAATAAATTTGTTGTCTCTGCTAACCTATCTGAGCTGGTCATCTTAATTAAAACAAAAATCATATAATCAAGTGATAAATTTCACAAAATCATAGTATTTTATCTTTTTATCAATAATTATGCTATCAAAACTTGAATAAACTATAATTAAAGACTAGGGAGCACAACGAAAATGCCGCAGGTACAGAGTTTCACAAACTCATTAAACAATGCAACAAACAAAATAGAGCCTCGGGCAAACTCGGTTGATACTAAATCAGCTATCTAATATATGGGAAAATTGATGTTATCACAGATTGCTATAGTCATTTTCACAAAAAATATTCTGAAAAACAAAATTAGAGGCTTTTCGAAGAATGAATAAACAAGAAAGTATCTATGATCCGCTTCAAACAGGAACTGGAAAGCCCTTCTTGGCCATGCTGTCCAAAACATTATTGAGGGATTGACATAGGCCTACAATCTGCAAGCACAATAACCAATATAGCTGAAGGATAAGAAAGAGGCTATTGAGAAGCTTATTTTGGAAATATATTCTCTCAATTTCTTTCTTAAAGAGGTAAATGCAGATTGTGTTTAACACACTCAACGAATGGAGGATTCAAATTTTGAGATGTGCGAGGTTTACGAGTCAGCACAAAATCAGAATTTCAGTATGACTTCTATGTAGTGGTGATTAGGGTACAAGAAGCCTGCAGCACAGGTAAATTTGAAGCACACAAATTACGGAACCTTCCAACTTACCAAGTACACGCAATTTTCTCTCATTCATAATGTCGTTTTCCTAAGACATGGAAATAATTAAGAGTTTCAACTTGATTCCTTTTTTCTCTGGGGAGTATTATTCAAGATAATTAAATGAATAGTTGAACTTGAATCAACTGACAATTGTCACAATCTAGAGGACTCCAGATTCAAACCATACAAATTTTATGAAGCTGCATAAACATGGGAATGCACTATTAGATTTTTGTCAAGAAAATTACCTGCAGGTCCCATCGTTGTAACTCTTCAGTGTCATCCTCAAAATGTACGACAGCTTCAACCTGAAATAAGCCACTCAGAAGCTGAGTAACCCACATTTTAAAGAGGATACCAAAAGGATCCGTTCAGTACCCAAAATAGAATATAATGGAGGGAATGAAACTAAGTGATTTTGTAAATAATGGTTGTTCTTTATGTCTTTCCATACAGATAATGTTATTCTGTGCTTCACACTTGTCGATGGCAAGGAAAACTGTCATTTTCAAGGGTAATTTGCACTGTGAAAGATTTTTGTGATCAGACGTTCATATAGCTTCATTATGCTTCTCAGTGCAAAGCTAACTTGGGCTTCATTGTTGAACATGGAAAAGGGAGAGAATTGAACTCAATTGATGACCAACTCCAGTTACTTTGGCTTTTGTAATTCAGGTTACCTTTCCACTGCTCTTGTTTCTTCCATTCTCAACGATACTTTTTCCTTAATCCAAAATTTATTTACAAGAGAAAAAGGAGATTATAATAGCTATTTTACCTGATCAATAGATCCCCTCATTCGATCCTCATAAATCATTCTTGATGCTATCTTTTCAGCCTGCACTTAAATTATTCGGAGAAAATCAAAAGAAATCATGAGGTGTTGCCTCTGGTTGCCTTTCAGTAAATTTACATAACATACTTTCCAAAGAAAAATGTACAAAACATTATCACCATCATCCAGAAGACTTCATTTGCAAGCCTTATTTCACCATTTATTTTAACCAGTATTTAAATGTGACAATAAATGCAACATATAATATGAACACGGAATTGTAATGCAAGTGAGAACAGTCTTGCATGGAACACTCAGACAGTTACTCATTTCTAAACCATTGAGGCAAAATGCTTCACCTTGTGTGGTGGAATTCCCAACAGTGTTCCTAATTCATCAAAGCTGCAACGAAACATAAACTAGGTTAGAAGTCCTATCATCAAGCATCGATGTTAAAATGAAAGGGGCATAAGGTGACAATCAATTGGATATGTAGCATCTCAAACCTAATATTAGTGTAAAGTTTGCTTGCACTCAGAAGATTATGCTCTATCATTGCACGGTCCAGCACAGTAAAATTGTCTGGAAGAAGGGCTTTCTGTAGGACAAGCAAACCCTCAGACATACAGTGTACGGCCTAAAACAAAACAAAAATACAAAGCACACAGACATAACCTGGTGTGCTTTCAATTCTTCTGCAAATGCATCAATTTCAGGCTTTCTCAGAATTCTCTCCAAGTATACCTGATATATTAGCACGGAAATCTTGTAAATTGAGAAATACGGGAGGCTGGGTTTTTGGGGGGGGGGGGAAGAGAGACAGACAAACAGACCTTTTGCAGTATTGGATAAATTCTCAGTTTTGAGCAACGTTCATCCTAATAAAGGCAACAAAAGATTGGTATGATAATAGAATTAAAAGCACAAAAATTGACGTATTTTTAGTGTTCAAAATCGAGGCTTTCACCTTATATAATGTAGCAAGAACACGAGAACGTTGAGGTCCTGCAGCTGCCAAAATTGTACACGTGACAGCAGCAGATAAAGCTTGTTCAAGTGCATCTTCATCTATCACCCTGTAAAAGAAAGTTTGCACCTTTTTATCAAAATGACAAACAACCATAGCATATCAAGTAAGGTCAGGAAGAACTGAAATTTCATTCCTGTCTATAGGTACAGGTTTAAGAATAAATAAATTCCTGTCTCTAGTCGCCTATACCAGATGACACTAGACAATTCACACACCCAAGGCATCCATAAGACCATAACCTAAAAGTAGTTAGGTCCTGACTGCTATAGATTCTTTCATGTTCCTTTAACCCAAAAAAGAAACAACTCGTGACCTACTAAGATGCAACATGAACCCAAAAAAAATGTATAGATATTTTATAAGGAAGACTTGCTATCATCAGAAGCCGAAAAAGCAAAAGAGGAATTCTAATCAGTAATGAAAAAAATAAAGCCATTCAAAAGAGCAGTAAGACATTTTCAGCAATGCTATTGACAATAGATAGGGTTCCTGAACTTTGTAAACAAATAATATGAACACAAATCAATGAGCATGAGCAACTTCTAAGCATTACGAAACAGTCTGCAACTTCACCACTTATTTTCATGATATTTTCTTGACTTAAATTAATAAAATGATTAAGGATCAGCAGGCATTGCCCAAAAAAAAATGCAACTGGATATATTACCAAATGGAGAAGGTATCAAGTAGAGAACCTATTTTTAAAAAAAATGAATTCAAGAAATATGTATGCACTTTCTTGTTCCACACATTCCCCCATATAATATCCAGAATCAAAGAAATGAGGCTTGCTAAGGATTTGATTACATATATTGAATTATTCATACATAAATTATATATATCGATGATTTACCAAGATTTAAAGGTAAGAACAACAAACAGATAATATGCAAGACACATACTCTTCTCCTATTTGCCGCTTTTCAATTTGTGATATATCATAGTATCGTAAGGCTGCTTCCAAGAACTTCCTCTTTAAATCTAAAATCCTTGCATAACAAACCTGGAAACAAATGGGGAACATAAGGAAAAAAGATCAGTAAAAGCTACAGCATAAAGTCATTAGCTTACTCAGCTCATTTACCACTCAGTGGCTAAGAATGTTCAGACCTTGTACTGTAAATTTAGTACTTCTTGCTGACTATTGCTAACCAAGAATGATGCTTTATTAATAAAGGCTTCAGCATTAACAGCATCATCATCCTGCAAAAAAACCAAAAAAAAAATCAATTGTTCTGCAATATATTTATTTAATTTTTGGCCAAAAAGAAATCATTCTGCAATTTACAAGAATCATTTTTTTAATAATTCTCGCATTAAAAACATATATGGCATAATGACAACCATTGTTTGAAGGGGACCAACTGTTGTTATGCTTCAAACACTAAAATTGCTCCATTTATAGTCGCTCTCAGTAGCATGATGGAAGTTAACAATTTCTCTCTTTCCAACTCCTCTTAAAAATGACATGAGATTAGAAAAAATAGTTAATACAAGGTTACGGAACACTAAAAGATCATAAAGAATCTCAATAATGATTCCTTTTTATCACTTGGCCAGCCTTTTGATGCAATGTTAGCCTATATCTCAGCCATGTAGAAGAAATTATGCTAATGCATTATCACAGACGTGCCAAGAATAAGAAATAGAGATGCCACAAGCCATGAATCATGAATTACAATAATATCAATACCTCAAGATATAAGCGAGCAATGTGGACGCACTTAGACAGCCTGAACGGATCATCAATCAACCTGGTAAAAATTTGACAAAAGTAAAAACTATGAACAAAACTGCATGCACTGAATTATAATACATGCAAATAGATAAGAAGTTAAAATTATGCTCGACCTCATTCCAGAATCAAGATCAATGCCACTGAGCATCTGAGCTGCTTTTGACCATTCCTGCTCAGATTCATATAACTCTGCAAGTTTCTCTCTAATAATTAAAACCTATATTTAAGAACCATAACAATCAGTGTAGAGGGAGTATAGAATTTAAGATGAAAGCTATACAAGAATTAATAAAATATAAAACTGCTTTTCTCCCCTTTTGAACACCTCAACTCTCATCTATCATTTACCACCATCTCACTGCAGTTTATACAAACATGCCAATTTCCTGTAAAGTTGTATTTGTAATAGCTAAGTTGTCATTTTTTTGTTTGCTAAAACAACTATCATATTTTCCAGAAAACCTTGGAAGTATGATTCATAAAGAAATATGAAAATCTATATACTGATTAAAGGATTCTTAATAACTGATTATTAAGGAAAATTCTGCAAGATGAGAAAGTTGACCCATGTAAACCACATAGGATATTTTTCCCAAAATTATCCACTATTTTGAAAAACAAAAAATAACAATTATCATCCTCAGGGAAAATATAAGTGTTTATTATAGAAAAATTTAACTTACATGTAAAAACTAATGCCAAATAACCTAACCTGCTCTTCAAATGACACAACACGAGGCTGAATCTGAGCAAGGGCATAATGGGCAATCTCTTTCTGTGTTTCTGGCTGCAATCTTCCCAATTCTTGGGCAAAGATCTGCAAAAGTTGGCGTGATACTACTAATGGAACAACATCTGACAACACTGCAAGTTCCAAACAAGACAATCCGTGCAATCAAAGAACATGAGATAGTTTGAATTCAAGCAACCAACAAACCCTATATGAGAAGGAGAGAAACTTAACTGTGATCTATAAATCTCCTTGCCTGAATGATATCATTTGATGCAATAACAGCAGAAAGAATTTGTTTATACTGCTCTATTTTTTGCCTCTGGTCTGTGATTGCAGAAGCACTCGCAAAGGCACTCTCCATGACTGTTTCATATCAATATTAGTCAATAATAGAAAAATATAGAAGAATGACAAAAGCTCTTAAATGCTCTAAAACCCAACACCAACAGAGACACTAAAAAAGCTACCAGATCTCAAGTAAATTGGTTCAGCCAGTTAAACTAACAGTTGAGTCATATGACATCATAAAATCAAATTTTATAATTATTTTATTTTAAAGCATATACAGTAGCCTCATTACATTTTTCTTGGGAGAAAATTCTGGTAATAAAGATGAAAATATTGGTTACTGTTAAGAGGATGGCACCTCTGCAGAAATCCTAATTATCTAATTCAAGAGCATTCGTGCAGCAAAAGGCATGCAAAACAACCTCAAATCATCTTAAAATATATATAGTGCATGTTTGGGAATCACATTTCCGCAAGCCAAATGAAACTCCTCTCACGTACTTACCTCAGTTTGTGTGAAATTATTCTCCCACAGATTCCCAAACACACACATAGTATGCATGCCTTCCTGCGGCGCGATCTCATGCTCAAACAAAAGCATTACAGGCTGTTTTCCTTTCCCATAATTTCCTAAGGTGAGCATAACACTTACCAAAAGAATGGTAAGAAAATTTTCTCGAGTAACAGCAAAGAAGTCCGTAAACCAAGTCCTGATTATGCCTCTTACACCACCAATCACATGGCTGTAAATTTACGAACTGCATACCTTAAATTTTAGCCTCTACAAATTGTATGGAATTCTTTTCAAACTTTTGGAAGTCCCCCAAATCAATTTACCACTAAGCACACTCAGTCATCCATTTACCATTTTCCAACTTTCCGACATTCTTTGGAATTTATAGAAAACAACGCATAAAAGCCCGCCCCTTCCACATAATTTCTTATTACCTACCGGCCCCTAAAAAACCGAAGTTTTATCACAGGAAATACGAAAACGTTTCATATTTAAACAAAAAAAAAATAAACAGAAAGCAGTCAACTATCCTCAATCAGTAACGAAAATCATCACTAGCGCAAGACCTAAATAGTCCACACGATCCTACCTGTTTCAGTGAAAGCCGAAGCACCTTGAAACCCTAGGAGTAGGAAGCAATTGCCTATTAATGCAGCCCAAAGAACGTGCTTCCACCAGAAGCTGAAACGTTAGACGTCAACAAGAACGGAGACTCCGCTCCAAGCAGAGCCAGGAGATGCTTAATGAGAGTTGCCGCCGTAGGGGGCAACCGGTGGGCGGAGAGAAAAACGAGCGTGATAGTCCAAGAGTGAGCCCGAGAATCTAGAAACGAAGCGTACAAAGCTTTTCGCTTTTCCAAGGGGGGAAAGCATTCGGACCGGCTCTACCCGTTCGGATCACTTAAATGGGTTATCTGTATTTTATTCCATCCTTGATTGACTATACTAGGACTACTAGGCAAATTTACCCTAAAAATTCTAACATTTTGAAAGTTTTAAAATGAAATTATATTGTTTTTACCATTAAAAATTTAATAGTTAATATCAATTTTTAACTGTAAATGCTATTTTTCATAAAATATAATAATATTACTCTATTTTGAAATATTCAAAAAAATATCAACTCATTATTTTATTAAAAATAGGGTTAAGGTGCTTCCAACATTTTCAAGTATTTTTTATGTGTATCAAGCACGTTAAAGTGCTTTGTTGTTTGGTAAATAAAACTAATTAAACAAAAGTTAGGGTTAAGGAGCTAAAAATGTGGATTTGTTTTTTTTTGGTAAACAAAAATTAGCAATACCTAATTAAATACGGGGAATGCTTTAACAAAACTTGGAAATGAGTTACAATAAAATTTAAGGAGTTTACTTACATTTCTTTTTGCAATATATATTGACTTGCATTGGTGGTCCAATGGCCACATATGTTTTTTTTTTTGGAATGTATGAGTTGGAATCAAATCATATCTACACTTTCATTAGTTATTATCAATTTTTATTTACCAAGTGATTAAATCACATCATTTTTCAAATTTTATATAAGGATTACTATTTCATTAGGTATTACTAGTATTTGAAATGGTAGATACACTTATAAATGTTGCCAACCATATTACAAGTGTAGCAAATTTCAAATACCTCACTCCAAAATAGTTAAATTTTCCCAAGTGTATATCTCGTTAAAAGTAAGTGGTGTTATTAAAATTAGCAAATGCCTTTTACAAATTTTGTTAATACATTACAAGTGCAGTAAATTTCTCACACCCTCACTTAAAATAGTTAAATTTTTCAGGTGCAGAACTCATTAAAAATAGTAGTCCAGAACGTTATTCATATGATAAATAAACTTACAAATATCGTCAATCAAGCTGCATGTGCGGTATCAAACCCTCACCCAGACAAATAGTCGCCAGTGCTGGTGCTCCGGTGGCTACCAGTCGGAGCTCATGTGGCCCATTGGCGGCGGAGGTGACTGCCAGCCAGCCTTTTTAATTTTTTGTTATTAGGTTGGACAGCAAATACTCAGCTTTGGAAGGTTCCGTGCTGAATTGTAAACACAAGACTCTGAGAATTGGAAAAGTTTATTTCGAATCTGTTGCCTTATTATTTTTGTGGGCTATATCTTATATCAATTGTAATGCCAATTTGGTAAAAAAAAAAAATCCAATGAATGAAAAGCTTATTTTGAATCTGTTGATGTGTGTGTTTGGCAAAGTGATTGCAAAAGTCAAACACACTTTTAACATTGTTTTTCCTCAAAACGAAATAATTTCATTCACATATTTACCTCAACTAGCATAAAAGTACTTCTCTGCCACATTTCTAAAATATCTCTTAAGTTCATGTTGCATAGGAAAAGCTTATTTTGGATCTATGCAAGTCCATGTTTAATCTGTCACAGACCTGTAGCAGAATATAATTGGCAAATGTTGATATATTTCAATGTTTCTTACGGTCCAACTTATAGTTCACAATAGTATAATGCAAAGTTAAAGAAACTGAGACATAGAGTTTAATAATTTGATTTTGATCCTCCGACAAAATAAACATTTTATCAAGGGGAGGTACATACTCATGTTCAAATTATAGGGATTCCTCTTCATATGCCTTCATATCCAACACCTACATTCTTGATCCCTCTTGCTTCACCCTAACAAGCAAAGCCTGGAACAAGAGCAGCCAGTGCTTTATCAAGTGATCCATGAAAAGAAACCATAAATTACCACTAGTACTACTCTACAGCCAGTTGTTATGTGCAACGCAAGCACCAAACAAGCTCATGGCGTTGCACAACTTCAAACATGTAAAGCCAAAACCCACCTCCAATATAATAGCACCATCCCTCGTATGTTTAATCAGGTACAATCTTAGAAACAATCTCCATGGGGTAAATAAGCTTCAACTCAACATCTGTGTGTCCATGAGAGACTGACATTCAAGACTTGTATTGATTTCTTTATCATGTAATTGTGGAAGATATATCATTTAGTTAAGAAAAGTAAACCCTAGAATATGCTTATACAAAATTGACTGATCACCACCAAAGTGAAACGTTGCACATTGCAACAAGGGGAAGGAAACATCAAGCTCAAGAATAAATAGGCGCCCTTTGGTGATAGATGCTGTAGGAGCCTTACTTTGCACATTCAATGAAGCCAGAAGGGTCTACTCTTCGAATGCCTCCCTCTCAAACATTCCCATTCTTAATCTCTTCTCCACCATAACAAACAGAGCCACCAGGAGTAAGCCTAATAGAAAAGCATCTAGAGGAGCATCAACTCTCCCAAATGGTACTTTTATTCTCACTGACTTGTCTGCTTATCAAATTGCCATTGGGGGAAATGACCGAACTCAAATGGCCATGCCATCTCAAACAAAAACATGCTGTGATAAAGGCCTTCAACTCTGGCATACGAAGTCATAATTCCTTCTCCTGCATTTGCAAACCCAGTAATGTTGGCAACAATCGACGCTGATGCTGATAAGAAAGAAAGACAACGTGAAGACAATGTGAGCAATCAAGAACACTAGGACATAATATGATGTGTGGAAAAGGAGAGGAGAGGGAAATCAATCCAGTTGCTTTTCAATCCCAATTTAGATTCACTTATCACAGATTCCAAAATGCTGGGTGGAAATATCAAGATAAAAAAAAGAAAAAAAGGTTCATATCACTCTAATATGCTATAAAACGCCTTTCTTCTCATAAGGAGCTCTTCCAGGATATTCGTCTAAATAATGTAAATTCCTTGGTCAAGATGATGACTTTTGTACAATCCATCTACCAAGATACTGTAAAATATCATACCTGGAGCATGACCCTTATCATGCATCTCATAAATAATCTCATAAATATTATATCTGGAATCAAATTTTTGCGCTGCATTTCTATGAAGAGATCCATGGCATCATCCACCATATCGATTTTACAGAGTCCATCAATCAAAATACTGTAACTAATAATGTCAGGATCCAAACCACATTTGACCATCTTATTGAATAGTTTTCTTGACTCATCAATATTATTACTCAAAAAGTACCCATCCATTAAAGAATTGCAAGTAAAATGATTAGGCTTTGTACCACACTTCATCATCATCGCAACAACAGCTTCAGCTTTGGTGACAGTTCCTTCCTTGCAAAATGCATGAACTAATATACTGTAAGTAAAAACATTAGGGTTGATGCCCTCAAGTCTCATTTGATTAAGTAATTTTGCAGCTTCCGGCCATTTATCCACGACACAAAAACCATGTAATAGAGAGTTATAGGTCACAACATCAGGAGATATTCCCCGATCAATCATTTGATGAAATAAATCACATGCTTCTGCTGTGAGTCTTTCTCTGCAAAAGCCATCAATAATTGTATTGTACATGACTAAATCAGGCTTCACCGGCCCTCTCGCCATCTTTTGGACCAATTCAACCGCAGCTCTTGTTTGTCCAGTCTTACATAGTCCATTGACGAGTATGCCATAACTAACTGCATTTAAGTGAAACCCTTTTGCTATCAGATCATCATGCAAATCTAAGGCCTTCCCAACGTCATCATTGATGCAGAGGCCCTTTATTAGTGTATTCAAAGTAATAGTATTTGGCTGACAGCCCATCTTAAGAATCTTCCCTAAGGCAGAGAAAGCAAAAGTCATTTGACCCACATGGCAGTAACAATTAATCAAGATACTCACTGTAACCAAATTTGGTGTGAATCCCTTATATTCCGCTTGTACGAAAAGGGAGATAACAGTAGGATAATGTTTCATTCTTGCAATGGATCCTAAAATCTTAGTGATTTGGACTATAGAGGGAGGGGGACGCCTATGAAGCAGGCCATGGAAAGAAGAGACAGCCTCTTCAATATTCTGAGGATTTGTCGAATGGGAATGGAAACAGAAGCTGAGAGTTAGAGCATATGAGGGAGAAAGATGGAATAAAGATGGAGACGATGCAGAAAACAAAGGAAACTTGGTGAAGGCATACCTTGGAGCTCTACAAAAGAACATCTTTTAGCTTTCAGATCCTTCGATTGAGAGAGATTGCCCGAAGGAAATAATTACAAGAGGGTAGTCTTCCCTACAGAAGTTGGCATAAATAATCGCCAATTTGGAGTTATCTGGATCTTTTTTTTTAACAAAAGCATTTCTAAAAACAAATCCACACCATGAATATATAAATACTTCATCTATTATAATTTAGCACTAATATTTTTCTTCAATAACTTACTATACTCTTTTTATATTTTTTTATCAATTTTGTAGCTTTTTTTTTTGTTAAACAAAAATTGTTGTTTTTATCAAGTTGTCTTCAGGGTTGATGGAAGACAATCTAATTTCACCCTTCCACAATCACTTGGAACAAATTCAAGAGGAAATAGAGCCCATGGAACTGAAACCACCTAATTCTTGCAATTTTCAATTTCCAATGTCTATTTTAAACAATGAATGATCCGTAAAACAATTTGAAAACCCAATAACACAATAGATTCTAATTGATAGCGTTATGACTTCTCTAGTAAATCCTTACCGTTTTGTGATTTATCAATATTTTTTAATTAAGCATATATCTCCTCCTACTTAAAATAATTTTGTTAAAGGTACAGCGGATGTAATTCATCATTGTTTATACTCCATTCCAATGTTAACTTCTCAAGTATATCTTTATTTTCAAATTGACCAATAAAGCATCCACACGATTAGTTATATTCTGCAACTTTAAGATGGATAGCAATCCCCAAAGATCAAGTTCTTTTAATTGTTTGATATTGGTCTCTATACATTTGCCCACAATAAATGATGAAGATTTCTCAATTTGTCCAATTGCTTTGGCATCTCCATGACCTGAGTTTCAAAATCAAGATGACCCATTCAATGAGTTTATTTAAATCAGTGGACTACTTTTCCAAATCATAACATTTCCAATACTTCAAATTGGGCACATTAGCCATAGAGTTACAAAAACGTAAACATGAAACTTCTCCCACATATTTAACTTGTAGATCGTAAATCATATTGAAAAAGTAGGTTACACCACTAATCCAAACAAGTTTAAAGTTTGTAAATGATATAGTTGAGATAATGCATCTGTCAATTTCTTTATATTTTAGTTCCAGATTATTCCAATTAACACTGACATTATAGATCTCCTATTGAACCACGAAACTCAGCAATGGACAAATAACCAGGAAACTGAACATGGATAGTACATGGATAAGCTTGAGAGACATCCGGATAATCCAGCAGGTATACAGATAAGAATGTGATTAATCTAGTAGCCTAACTGCCTAACATGCATACTAGGGTGAGTGGGGTCTTATCTAAGGTGGAATAGCAACCTTTTTGAGAGAGGAGACAAAAGAATAAATTCATTATTTATAAATGCTATAGCATTACTGAATACTGAGTACACTTAAATAGATTGTTGCCTACGTATCTTCTGCCTCTTGCAGGAAAATGATTGCTCAGGGGTTTCTCTTTCACCAAGTTTTTCAAAATGACAAAACTTCAAACAGTACGCAAACTTGGAGCAACAAGCTAAATTTAGAACTTCTAAAGAGGGTAGAGAGAATAAGTGATTGGGAATACTAACAAGATTAATACAATTTCTCAAATTTAAGAATTTGAGCTTTGAAAGATAAGCAGTAGATATGTCAACCCGTGATAATTTAATGCATCCTTCAAAGTTTAGTCTCTCAAGATTCGGAAATCTTTTGAAGTCTGGCATCCTGATCAAATTTTTGGAGCCACTAAGATTCATGTTTCTTAAGGGGAAAGTCTGCAAATGAACAAGGTGTGGTAGAAATCAGCTAGCAATATCCATGCTCATGATTTTGATTGTACTCCCTTCAATCCTTAATACAAGATTCACTTTAATAAAGAAATTGAACTATCCAGTAGATCTTATGTTAAAAATTGAAGGGAGTATAATTCAACACAGAGAAATTCTACTCATAAATAATAGCAATACCATATCTCCTTCCTGTCTATTTGTGGTGTGGCTACAAAGATTCATGTTTCTCAAAGGGAAAGTCTGTGGATGGAAAAAGTGTAACGTATATAAAACCAAGTAAACAGTATCCATATCAAGTTTTTGATTGTAGAATTCAACTATATAGTAAAACACACACACACGCATAATGACATACAATATCTCCCCAGATAGTTGTGAAACGGCTACTAAGATTCATGCTTCTCAAGGGGAAAGCCTGTGGATGAAAAAGTGTAATAGAAAAATCAGCTAAACAATATCCATAATCCTGATTTTGATGGGGTATAACTGTATATAACTCAACAATGAGTTCCACACATAACATTGCCTCATCTCTTTCCCATATATTGATGCAGCTATTAGGTGTTCGTCGGTCTCTTTTCCTTTTCGAAATTAATAATTGAATTTGACCTTCGAAAGATAAGCAATAAATGGGTCAAGATGTGATTTTGATTGCATAATTCAATTCTGAATTCAACACACTCACACAAGCAATAACACCATACCTCTTGTCAGTCTACTTGTGATGATACTATCAGGTATTTCTCGATCTCCATCCCTTGTAGTTATGATGCAGCTATCTGGTGCCCTTTCTCCTTCCCATATATTTCTGATGGAGCTATCGGGCAAGATCAATTCAATGAGATTATTCGGCACAAAACTTGACGGCAAACAAGTGAAAGGATATTGATGCCACAGAACATATCGGAGCTTATTTGAAAGATGCTCAAGGGCTCCAAAAAACTTTACATTACGAAGTATGAGTAGTCTAAGACTGCTCATGTGTGATAAAGCTTCGACACTTAGGGCCCTCTCCTGTGAACTTTCTTGATCCAAGACTATTGCTTCAACTACCTGGCGAGTAGCCTGAAGCCAGAGCGACAATGATGAAAAGTAAACTAACTTCAACTTTGGTACATATGTTCCAACAAAAAGAGAGAGCAGGAAAAAAAAATTAGCAAAACTTACAGTGTCATTTTGCATAACATGAAAAAATATCGTTGAAATCCCATAATCTGCTCCACCCTTCTGGCATGGAAGGGAAATCACAACGAACAATTCCTCTTCCCATTTCTTCTAATAAGCCATGCATTTGTATTTTTTGATCTATAATGGTCATGAGTGATTTTTCAATTAAAAGTTGTATTTGCAGCTTCACTCGAAGGATTTCTTTACCAAGAAATCTATAACTATTTAAAATTCCTTCTACATATCTAATCTCCTTCCCTGTGAAAAAACATGCAATGTCTAGAAATATTTCCTTACTGTCATAATTCAGCCCAGCAAAACTTTTTATGAGGACCTTCATGATCATATGATTGGCAACCCTTTTGATCTCACCCAAAGCACATCTCCATTCCGAGACTCTTCTATTATATAATAATGATCCCATTGCCACAATTGCTAATGGAAGGCCATTAGCATATTGGAGCATCTGATCTATTTGTGGCTCATAACCTCTCACATGAAAATCACATTTGAAAGCTTTTTTCCAAATTAATTGAAGAGCTTCATCCTTGGTCAATAGTTTAACCCTATAAATATCATATATCCCAAATATTTTCAGGATTCTTTCATCTCTAGTTGTTATGATAATTCTACTTCCTCTACCTAACCAATTAGTTTTCACAGGCTTAACCAGTGGCATTAGATTTTGGTCATCTTCAACACCATCGAGAATTATGAGGATGGCCTTCCCACATGCTAGGCTCTTGCTATAAAATTCAGATAGGTTAAGGAGGAAATAAGAAGCATCAAAGTGGTGAGAGATCCTATCATAGAGAACTCTGGCAAGAGTTGTCTTCCCAATTCCACCCATACCACAAATGCCCAGAACTCGAACTGCATCATTTGAGCCCAAATCCAGAAGCTTTTCTACTTCTTTCACTTGAGATTTCATCCCTACCAGATCTACATCAACATAAACTAATTCACGCACTTTTTTCTTGACCTTTATTATGATGTTATCGATAACTTGTGACCCAGACCAAAATAAAGGAAAAACAAAAGCACCAATTCAATCACTTAGCCAACACCTTGTACTACTGAGTGATCAACAATTACTTGAAGATCTCTATAATTTTCATATTGAGACTTGAAAGCTATTGTCAAGAAAAAAAACCAAGAGTAAAACTACTTACTCGTGCTGTACATGCCAACCAAAGAGATTGGCCACTTGTTTCATTGCTAATCTCCAACTGTGTACCTTGCGCAAATTTTCTGTGAACCTTTGTTCATGTTCAGCGAAAGCTTTTTGGAAAGAGTTATTCTGGTTTTGAACCTCAGATGAATGCACATCATAGAAAATTGGGAAAACAGTATATCGCGGTTCACGAATGCGCTCAGCGATCTCGGAGAGTTCCTCAAGGCACCATATGGAAGAAGCATAGCTTTTGGAGAAGACGACAATGGAAATGTTGGATTGTTGAATTGCTTTGAGGAAGTGAAGTGGAATGGTAGAATCACCTGTGTCGAGTTTCTTATCATCCCAAAAGGTATTCAAATCATCAGTTTCAAGAGCAGCCCAAAGACTATCTGTGAATTTGCAAGTTTCATCATCTCCTTTGAAACTGAGGTACACATGAATCGGCGTTGATGATGAGCTGCCACTGAAACTCTCCATGGATGGGTGTAATCTCTGGGTCTTGATGATCGGCTGACTTTCTTAATTGAAAAGCAGGATTTGAATGAAATCGAAGTTGTTCACCGAGTCAATCTCCAATCACTCATTATACTAAGTTTTTTTTCCACTCGCTTATTATATTTAGCATTCAGTTTTTTTACTGAATAATACTAAAATCATTAGTCAAAAGAGTAAATAAATTGCACAAGGCCCAATATTACCCTCCTCCATCGACCACCAAACTTGCATGATGAATGAGGTTAATCACAATATGCCAGTTTTTTGTGAAAATTGCTTGCAGCGTCCTCAAGGAGCTCAACGATATCCCTGAATAGATTGCCTCTCACAGCTTCCAGTAATCAAATTAATAGCTTCAATACATTCTCTGTTTACGAAAACGTTCCTATAACTTCTGTTCCAGCAAAGGTGGAGATCGTTGATGATCGCTGTGAGTTTACAGTTGTACTCGCGAGTCACAAATCCACCGCTTTTGTCCGTCCCAAATTGCTCCACCGCAACTACAGTTACAGTTACAGTTACTTATCGCAGAGCCATCTGCTTCGAGTTGAACAAAATCTTTACTCAGGTTATTATTAGTAGTACAATGGGCGGAAAGAAATTACAGAACTTACAGTCACATCATACAAATATAGTTAAATTTTAAAATTTATGAATTAATATATTAAATTATTTGATTATATAGTTATCTTTTATATTTGATAAGGTATTATTTTTCGTTAAATAAAACTAATTGTATTAAAATAAAAGAACTGAAAATATATTTTTAAATTTAAAGAATTAAATTGAAACTTGACGTAAATTTAAAGAATTAAAAATATACTTTAGTATAAGATAAAAAATAGAAAATATATTATAGGATTTAGAATTTTAATTTTAAATAAGAAAATACTGTCACAGCTGAATATAATTTGTATTAAGTAACAACTCAAATTCCAAATGGACAGCAGCATGTTGAAATAGAAAACTAATAAAGCTGTTTGGCCAAAAAAAGAAAGAAAACTAATAAAGCTTAAAATCATAGCATGCTTGAATTTATAGTTAAATTGCAAGTGTTTTTTAAATGACATACTACCCCGATTCTTAATATAAGAGCGCATTGACCTTCTTGAAGAGATTAAAAAAATTAAGCAAATTATCTAATATGATATATTATAAAATACTTATATGTCTAAGTATATTATATATAAGTTTATAAATTAGAAAAATAATTTAAAGGAAATAATAAATATATTATTTAATTAACTTCATTAATCTAAAAAAATCAACTAACTCTTATATAAAAAAGATCAATTAGCATATGATTTTGGGCAAAGAAATATGTAGTAGTATATACTAAAAATTATAAAAAATACAATCTGAAAAAAAAAACTGTCAACTTTAATGATGTATTGAACAGCCGCAGAGTTAGTGGACAAAATATGAAACATGAAGATCCTTAATTTAAACTCTTAAATATGGGAAGATCATATGTAAGTGACGTAAAATTCAGATAAGTTTTATATATTTTAGCGGCTAATAAAACAATAAAACATTATAAATTGGGGTGTTATGATTAAATCAAATGCACAAAAAATAACGATGAAGAAGA
>JANTPZ010002241.1:0-19014 GCA_025593235.1 Vachellia pachyceras
GTAGCACCACGAGCTATGGTACCCTTAATGGGCTTAGCTTCCAGTATACCATTCCTATCCAACTTCAAGAACCTCTCAGGGGAAGAACAGCAAATACAGAGATCTTCATTTGAAAAATTAAGCCAAGCAGCATAAGGTGCTGGATTCCTTTCTCTCAAGTGTAGATAAAGTCCAAGAGAGTTTAATTCCTTGATATTTTTTCTTATCTGAGTTGTAAGGCACAACTCATAGCTTTCTCCATCTTTAATGTACTTTAAACACTTATTAACATCATCAATGTACTGCTTTCTAGATTTTTCAGCGATAAATCCAGCCTTAAGTGGGGAAAAAGTAGGAGCCAGTAATTCCTGCCTTTTCGTCTCTCTTGTCGCATAATTTTTCAAGTTCATCAACTTCTCCTCTGTATCATCCAACCATGGTGTCACGTTTTGGATTTCATCATGTATACACAGGATGTAAACATCATCATTCAGGTGGTCAATAGCAATGAGATTATCAACAAAGAAAAAACATGCATCCGGGGTTCTAGACTTGTGATGGTTAGATGTGTGATCACATTCAAGTTTGAGGTCATACCTGCATTATAAGAAATTATTAATTATTAGCGTAATGTTGATTTTACAGCCAAATTATCATCTAATGACAGTTTCAATGAAGTAAACCCAAAATGAAAGGAGCTTGGGATGGGGTCAAAAACCAAGAGAAAACAGCAAGGTTCAAATGCAACAGACATAAAACACGAGGGATATTTAGCTATAGCAGATTGAGAAGGTTATTTTAAATAATCAAATGAGAAATGTGAAAATAAAGAGTAATGCCCGTGAAGCAGACATTAACAATTAGGAAAAGTTTATTTACTACCTACCCTATGTAACCAATATATCCGCCATGGAAGTCAAACGGCAAACCCTCAAAATCCTTTTCATTATAACGAAATGATTGAAGCTCCTGCAACATTATAAAGCACGTATGAGATCAAACCTCAACGTGGCATATATGACAACAGCCATTTATGAGTTGAGATGCTAACACCATAAGTTATATAACCTATAATGATAACTGTATGATACAAGAATGAAATGTTAAAAAATTCAACAATTTGGAGAAAAAAAATCAGTACCTTGTTCAAAAAATCAAAAAAACCATTCTCCAAAAACATGCACTCGGCTGAACCTTGACCGTCTTCAATTGACATAAAGCCTCCACCTTGTAAACTTCCATGTCTGGAAACGAACATGATATTGATCACTTCAAGTATATTCAGAAAATGAAGATGCTTAGTGACCACAATGCAAATAAATTAACAGGATAGATATCAAACCTTTGATCTGATAATCTAAATGACAGCTGTTTCCAAAGCGATCCACCTTTACCCCCCATAAATGAAAACCGTGCCCTTCCCTGCACAACTCAGTGTTAAGACCCTAAGAATATTTACATTATAAGTAAAATCAGGCACATAATCATGACCATACCTTTTCTGTGGAGGAGCTATCTAACCAAAAGCTGTTCTCAGCTTTATGATGTCCGAACAATTCACAAAATATGTTTTTTGCCCCACCGACTTGACCGGCCAAGTGATCAAATTTCCTCCATTTCAAATTCAGGCGTTTATAAGCAGTACTTGCATGATTACAATCTACCATGCCGGACATTTCAGAAGGGTCAATGTCAGCAGTATTATGCTTTAAAAAACTGTCTCTGGAAGACACTTTATTTTGTTGATTCACCACATCATTCTCTGAATTTACACTGCTGTGAACTTCTCTATCCAGTTGACTAGGATAAAGAATGTTTACTGCTCAGGGTAAATTACAAGGGGTTAACATAAATTAAGTAAAAGGGCAAGGGAAATTAAGAACGAAATATGGAGCACACTTATGGCCCCGTTAAACAAAAGCTAAATGGCCCCATTAAACACTAGTGCTAGTCAATTCTACTTAAGAGGTCTATATCTCCACATACATCTCAGACCACACTTATCATATCATCCAAAAAGAATTTATGATGTCTTAAAAAATATCATAAACAGAAGGGGAGCCTCCCCAAATGTATCTGTAAAGAATAACATCAATTTTCCAAATGAATTTGAAACAGGAGAGTCTGAAGAGCACATAGTAATGATACGATAAACAGTGTATTTCTATTTACACAGTTCTTCAGGTACCTGCAGAATGAGCATATTTTCCCCTGTTGTAAGATGATCCAAATCTCAGCCAATAATCATATGTAATCTCTCTAAAATTTTTGAATATTTGTGTTCCATGGCTGGTAGCTATACTCTCTGGATGAAACTGAAGGTAAAAATTGTCGAGTTGAACAAATTTGACAAAAATGCAAATAAATATAAATCACTGAGATGAAACTATAAAATGATCATTTATGTGCATATTACCTGCAAACCATAATGCGGTCTTGTAGAATGCTTGATGCCCATAAGAACTCTAGTTCTTCTTGTCAGGCCATAATGACTTGAAAGGTTTGAACTTCCACTTTCCACTTCAGCAGAAACAGAACCAGCAAACATGCTTCCCTTTGTCTGGGCTTCAGAAGGATTGCTATTGTTAGACTCCCTAGCCATAAGAAGAGTGCCAGAAAAATCGGTCCATGCTATGGGAATGAGCTCTTGTGGAAGTGATTCAGGATCTATGACCAGTGAATGATATCTAACCACCTTCAATTATGAACAAAAGTAAATTTTAAAACTGCTGGTCATGGATCAGATATATCTTAAATAACTTGACACAAGAAAAGAACATGTTTAAGGAAAACAAGTATAGACGAACAAAATGAACTAATTTGTCCCAACTTGCATTTATAAAAGCTATTACTCAAAAGAAGTACTGCATCATTACTGCAGATATAAATTTTCAGAGACCAATTGCAAGCAAAGTCACTTTGCCAATTTCGTTCAGTACTGGATTACACTTTACATATCCTCTTCCAGCGCAATTTTTGTTTTTTGGATAAGAGACCAATGTCTAAAGAAAAAAGGAGAACGAGGACATGAAGATTGGTAATCCCTCCATAAAAGACAAAGGAAACGTGGGAAGGCATATGTGAAAGACAAACACTATCATATTCTTAAAAAAGATGCACCAGTAGTTATGAAAAAGACATTTCCCTCCATTATTCTCCAAAAACCTAAAAATCGGGCAGAGACAAATAGTCAATGGGCAAATACAATGCTCACCAAAAATTCCAAAGGGCAGAAACAACTCACTCCCAAAGAAAACATCCAATAAAAAAATATTTCAAAACATAATTAAATTTTAGAGTTTCAAAAGGCTTAAAATACTTGTATGTCCCGTGTATCATTATCTCAAATACCATTTTTAAGATTTGAAATCTAAAAATTCAAAGGCAGCATATTCATATTCTTCCAAATATAAAAATGTAAACAGACCTTAAATCCTGAATTTCTGCCAGAAGGAATTTCATGAAAAAGCTCACAACCACTATGCTCAAGTTCACTGTGCAGCAGAAAAGAACAACTATAAGAAGAGAGAATGAAGCATATATGCTTGCGAGACGATTTTAAAAGATAAGCAAATGACATTTATAGGCAACCTAACCTTCCCGATTGTAACAATTAGGTCATAAATATAGAAAAATAAGAAAACTTTCTGAAGATTTAACCATACCTCAAACGTCCATGGATTGGTTCTGGTGCATGGACAACTTGAGCTCCATGCACAAAACCTAGAGCCTATAATTAAATTATGAAAAGAAAGTAAGGTCAAAGAGAAATTCTAAAAGGCAAGAGTACAAAGTCTAATACTAAAATCTAAAAGAAACGAATCACAACATTACTAAAACCAGGATTAAGGCATATCATGCAAGCCATGACATCAAAGAAAGTTAGAGGAGGCCTTAGTGAATAATTTTACGATCAAGATGGATTTCCTCCTCCATAAAAGAATTACATTTCTAACACCGCCAAAAAAAGAAAGATGAAGAAAAGTCTAAACCACTAGATCTGAATAGCAACAGGTGGAAAATTTGAGTGTTATTTAATGCATATAAATAAGTACAACTGGATGATTATGTCATGTTTTATGATATTACTGCATCAACCTACACCTTCTTGTGCATGACATAGCATTATTGACGACCTTCTTGCAAAATCAAATCAGAAGGCCTTCACTATTAGGCCAAACAAGCTCTAGAACTTTTTTATTTCTTTTAATTTCTTCACTAATTTATAATTAAAGCCTTATAAACAAGCCTCTAAATGAGGCAAACCCGTCAATGTAGGAAAAATACATGAAACAGAAACAGAGATAGGCGTCAAAAAGGAGGGGCAAGCAGCTCAGACATTTCAAAAGAACAGAGTTAGTAAATTTATGCAATTCTGACTATTGTCAATATCTCAGAGGATGAGGAAAAGAGGAAATAAAGCAAGTGTTGTAATCACAGGCACAGAAAGACAAGCTATCTTGCAAAAATGGAGCAAATACCTGGTGCCCTAGGCAAACACCCAGAATAGGGATGTCCCTGCATTTGAGCAACAGCTGAAGACAAATACCTACATTTTCAAAATCATTCTCAAAGCTATCAAACGTAGAGAAACCTCTAAACCTCATGAAACAAAGATCAGCCAACAATATTCATTTGATATTCAACTATGAAAGCATTTCGAGGTCCTTAGTTCATAATATTAAGTTCTGGAAACTATACTGGTTTTTTTTTTAAAATAAAGACGAGCATTATTATTCTTACACTCCATGTAGCTAAAGGGTGTCCCAAGTTACTCCACTTGTGAAATTTCCACACACTTTCAGTTACATTCCATGTGCTCTAAGAAATTGGGTCAAATAAAAAAGTCAGTTATATTAGGAAAATCAAAAATAGAAAACCTTTCATAATTGACGCCTCAATGATCTTAGATGTAGGTCCAAAATTATGTCAGTTCAAGCAAAATTCAAAATCAAAATTTACTTATAAATGATGTACAACTATAAATGATGTTATAACCAATGAGGATAATAAGGTACAAAAAGAGGTCCTTATGTAATAATTCTGTAAATTTTGTGTAATCAAGAGTTGGTCTTTGTCCTGGTTCTTGACCCAGAGGACCTAAACTTGCACCTAAATATTTCACAGGTGTGAGTGAAATTCCATTAAACAACAAAGGGGTGTACATAATTGAAACAAGGATCCAACTCACCCATCAAAGATATTCAATTATCAATAATTAATGTGCCACATCTCTAATATCCAAAAAAAAAAAAAATCATTTCACTGCTATCATTTTGTAATTTGTCTCAGATTATTGGCAGAGAAGTATCTCACCTATATCTTTTGGGCATGCTGGAGAACCAGGTCCAGGTGATATTACAATGTTATCAAATGAATTTTCCACATACAAATAATAGCAAAGTTCTTCCCATGTCAAATCATCATTTCGGACCACCACAGGAGGCACTGAGTTGATAGAAAAACAAAACAGTTGTTACGGTGGGGATCAATTCATTACGCTTTATAAGCCATTCTAGACCTCTGTGTACAGCATCTTGATTTAGATTTTAAAGCATTCGGAGAAGAAGCTTTCACATTCAATTCAATATTAAAAAGAAAAAATAAAACAAAATTTCAAGTCTAAATATAATCTGGAAACTTATTTGGTAACAGTTTTCTACGTCTTTCACTCTCATAGAAAAGCACAAGCACAGTATAGAGAGAGAGAGAGAGAGAGGACATACCGCCATTAACTACAGACAACGCCTGGTATATATTGTATGTGTAACTATCATAGTTGTCAATCAACAACGTCCTTACAGAATCTAACTTCTTTAAAGGCACCTGGAAGTGTTTATTTCTTTTATATGACTTTTCTATATGTCTAGGTATTAATTGGCTTGAGATGGCCCTCCTTCCCGTGCAACTCCTTGTTGCTTGCGCGTCATTTTTCTTAACGGGACAAGAAATACTTACAGGAGGTCTGGACAGGAGAAAACTAGTACAAGTGTATTGCATACATTCACTTGCACAACACTGCGGGTCAGAAGAAGAAGCCAAAGAGAAGTTCATCTTTACTGGGAAAAGTTTCAAACAACTGGTATGAACAACTAGTATCCAGAAACCATTGTCTCACCTTCTCCAGGAAAGAAAATGCATGAAGTTAGTTGAGTATGATAACCAATTCAAGCAAAGCTAGCAGAGTTTGAGCATGTAATTGAAGAAAGGGAACTTAAATGAACTTTAACATAATCGCATGGCATCCATGTAAGGGAGAAATATAGAGAAGCAAATTGAAAAACCAAATTACTCTAAGAAACATCCCAGAATGCAGTTTAATTAGCTGGATAGGAATTTAATAAGGAAGAAAAGAAAAGGAGATAGTGAATGTCGACATGACGTGCGAAAAGCCAATGGAAAAATTGCAGATTTAATTACAAAAAAATGAATTGAATATCCATTCCAATTGAGTTCTTCTCCGTCCTGTGTTGTATGCAAAAAAAAAACCACGAAGAGAGTGATGAAGCAAACAGATGTCAGACGGCGAAATGAAAATGAGAGGTGGCTGAAATAGTATTAGCCCAGAAAGAAACTTACACTCCAAGAAACATCCTATAACGCAGTTTAAGATACAATGACAAGTTAAAACAAATAGCCAAATGTATAATAAAGGGGCAGGCATGACATGCAAGAAGCCAATGGAGAAGTAGCAGATTCAATTATAAGCAAATGAAATATGCATTTATTCCAAAAGAATTCTTCTCCCTCCATCTTGGGGTAAACTCTTTCGGACATTCGGGCATGCAAAGAGAAGAGCAGGGTGGTAAAGGCAATCGAAATCAGAAAAATAAACGATAGAGTTGGTGTTATTCATATAGTTACCCTCCAAGCATATCCGACAGCTCTGGCGCCGAGAATCTCTGCTCTGTCTTTCTCTCTCTCTAATGGCGAGGAGCAATCGGAGTGGGTGGAGGGTAGGCTTCGAAAATTGCGGCTTTGAGGAAGCCAGGATTTCTGATGCATATATATACTACACGAGAGGCGAGAAACAAGGAAGCTGGGACCCACACTCGTTGGGAATAGTGATCCGCCTCGGAGACTGATAGAGACAGTTTCAAACGGTCAAATTGCGTCTGAATATGGACACCGGAGCTCGTCGCCTCGAGAGGCGGCTGCTCCGGTTCGTTTCCGCGAACTCAGATTTGAGATTTGCATCTAGTTCCAAAGGACACATATTATTTACATGCATTTTTATTAAAAAAAAAGAAAAAGAAATTTATTTATCGACTTTCAACGTATTTCATTACAATTAAGAAAACTATTAAATTTCTGGTCAAAAAGGAAAAGAAAACTACTAAAGTTTTATTAATTGTGTTTTAAAGTTTAATAATTTTTGAGTTTATCCTTACATATTAATGAGAAGAACAATAAAATAATATTGAATTTGTTATAAATATATTAAATAAATGGATGTCCATTGACTTTTAACCTTCTATATCATAAATATTGCACATAAATTGTTACTCAGAAACTAAAGAGTTGAATCACAATTAATATCTGTATTAATTATACTATTAATTATCCATCACTCTTGGAGGTCATTCTCAAAGGTTATAAATAATGCTTTGTACTTAATGAATGTGATATAAAAAGTAAATGAGAATTACTCCCCAATTTCGTATTTCCTCTTCTCTTATTATCTTATTTGATCCTGAAAGCTCTTTTTTTATAACACGTTATCAGCACGATTGTTCTAACGAATCTTGTTGATAGTGCAACAACCACAACATACTCAAAAATGATAAATATTTTTCTTTCTTGATAATGTAATAAGCTAATGTTCAGACTATATCTGGTAGAACAAATCTAATTCAAGGCTCTGGAAGAGTTAATATTTCGTTGCCTGAAGGAATAAAATTATGCATTGATAATGCACTTTATTCTACCAAATCTGAGAGAAACTTGCTAAGTTTCAATGATATACGCAAAAATGGATATCACATAGAAACAATAATTAAAAATAATCAAGAATATCTTAATGTCACAAAAATAGTTTCTAGTAGAAAGAATATATTAGAAAATTTTCCTGCATTTTCTTATAGTTTATACTATAAATTTATAAGCATAATTGAAACACATGCTATTATAAACCAAAAGTTTACTAATGTAGACCAGAAGTCTATCAATACAAACTAGCAGTTTGTCAATGTAAACCAGAAGTTTACTGATGAATTTAATGTTTGGCATAATCAGTTATGCCATCCCGAATTAACCATGATGCGAAAAATAATCGAGAATTCATGTAGATATACCCTATAGTGTAAACAAGTACCACAATCCCATGATTTCTCATGTGCTGCGTGTTCCAAGGGCAAGTTGATTATCCGACCCTTACCAAGCAAAATACTAAGTGAATCTCTCACTTTTCCGGAATGAATTCAAGGGGATATTTGTGGGCCTATACACCTACCATGCGGTCCATTTAGATACCATATGGTTTTAATTGATGTATCAACTAAATGGCGCATGTTTGCTTATTATCTTCTCACAATCTGGCGTTTGTGAGATTACTTGCTCAATTGATTAGATTAATAACACATTACCCTGATTATCCTATCAAGAAAACACGTCTTGATAATGCTTGCGAATTTACTTTGCAATCTTTTAATGAATATTGTATATCCCTTGGAATTGACGTTGAACATCATGTAGCTCATATTCATACGCAAAATGGACTTGCAGAATCATTGATTAAACGATTGCAATTAATTGCAAGGCCTCTACTTATAAGATCTAATCTCCTGATTTATGCTTGGGGCCATGCCATTTTGCATGCAGCAATGATAATTCATATTAGGCCAACAAGTTATCTAAAAGTTTCCCCATCACAAATGATTTTTGATCAGAAACATGATATTTCCAATGTAAGGATCTTTGGGTGTGCAGTATATGTGTCAGTATCACCATCACAACGCACAAAAATGGGTCCCCAAAGAAGGATGAGAATTTGTGTTGGGTATGAATCTCCTTCAATCTTAAAATATTTAGAACCATCTACAGGAGATTTATTTACAGTCAGATTTACTGATTGTCATTTTGACGAATTAGCATTCCCAACATTGGGGAGAAAATAAGTAGTTAGGTCACGAGATTAGTTGGAATGAATTATCATTGGCTCATTTTGATTCTCAGACAAAACAATGTGAACTGGAAGTTCAAATGATAATTCATTTACAGAATTTAGCTAATCAAATATAGATGGTCAAATCGAGGATAATCAAGAAAAGATAATAGCTCCAGAAGAGTTATCTCCAGAAGAGGATGTGGAAGTCCTAGAAGAGACACAGGTACCTGAAATATGTGAAAATAATGAGATCTAAATAAATTATGTTTTGAATGGAATCCTTTGGGACCGAAATGAAGTCAACACTGATGACATCTTTGCTTATAATATAGCATATGATGTAATGAATACTAACGAGGATCATGAGCCAAAATCCATTAGTAAATGCCAACAGAGAAAAGATTGGCCCTTATGGAAAGATGCCATTAAGGCGGAATTAAAATCATTAGAAAAAAATGTTTGGACCTGTAGTCCTTACACCAAAAGATGTAAAGCCTGTTGGATATAAATGGGTTTTGGTGAGGAAACAAAATGAAATGGGTGAAATTGTAAGATATAAGGCACGTCTTGTAGCCCAAGGCTTTACACAAATGCCTGGTATTGATTATGAAAAATCGTATTCACCTGTAATGGATGCAACTACTTTTCATTATTTGATTAGTCTGGCTTTAAATGAAGTGCTTGATTTGCATCTAATGAATGTTGTGACTGCCTATTTATATGGCCCACTTGACAATGATATTTATATGAAAGTCTCTGAAGGACTAAAAGTGTCAGAAACACAAATGCTGAAGGAATTAAAGAGTCAAAAACATTGAATTATAGTTCTCGAGAATAATACTTAATCAAGTTGAATAAATCCTTGTATGGCCTGAAGCAATCATGGCGCATTTAGTATAATCATCTTAATGATTACTTGTTGAAAGAATGATATATAGATGATCTAATATACACATGCATTTTTATGAAAAATCTGGAAGTGAGTTTGCTATAATTACCGTTTATGTAGATGATATCAACATTATTGGAACTCCTAAAGAGTTACCAAAGGCAATTAATTGTTTGAAGAAAGAATTTGAAATGAAAGATTTAGGAAGAATGAAATTATGTCTTTGATTACATATTGAGTACATTAAAAATGGGATCTTTGTAAATGAAGAAATTTATACAAAAAAGATCCTAGAACGTTTTTAATATGGATAAATCTCATTCATTATGTACTCCAATGGTTGTGAAGTCTTTGCAACCTGATAAAAATCCTTTTAAACCTCAAGTAATTAGTGAAGAAGGTGATGAAGAACTACTTGGTCCAGAAGTATGATATCTTAGTACCATAGGAGCACTAATGTATCTTGCTAATCATACAAGTCCCGATATATCATTTGCTGATAATTTATTAGCAAGATATAATTCTTCACCTACACGAAGACATTGGAACGGAGTTAAACATATTCTCTATTATCTTAGAAGCACTATGGACATGGGGATATTCTACTCAAATAAATCCAAGTACAAAATGGTTGGTTATGTAGATGCTAGATTTTCATCTGATCCACATGATCATAAATCACAAACTAGCTATCTATTTACATGAGGAGGTGCAGCTATTTCATGACGATCTATGAAACAGTCTATATCAGCCACATCATTTAACCATGTTGAAATTCTAGCGTAGGATTTGATCAAGAGGGGGTGAATTAGTCAATTAAAAAAAATAAACTTAAACCACAAAATAAATTAAAGTCACCGAGAGAGAAAGAGGAATGATGAACACAGAGATTTATCCTTGTTCGGTCCACTTGACCTATGTCCAGCCCTCAGAGCACCTCTGAGATTTCCAAATCCACTATCAACAGCAAATAAGGCCAATAATGCCTTTACAGCGGAAATTCACAATCCCCCTCACTATATGCAATAAAACAGAGACTCACGCTCTCTGTTTTCTGACAAATTCACAGCCCAATGGATTCAAGATCCCAAACTTGAATTTCTCTCAGATTTACAGAAGGTAATGCTCAAAGAAACTCTCTCAAAGAGTAGATATTTAATGCTGAAGCTTAGAAGAATATTGCAAGATTTACAGAGAATATAATGAATGCCTTTGAAAGCTTGTATAAATGCTCATGTGTTCTCTGTAATGAATTCTCGATCCTTTTATAGTTGAGAAGTAATGAAATGCCGTTGGAGACATTTAAATGCCCGTTACTCTCATCAACCACCTCTTCGTCTTCACCATTAATGCTATATTAAATGTGTTTCAGTAGTATTGGCGATGACGGCTGAATTTATCCAATCTGTCTGTAAGAGGTGTGGATAGCTTTTTTTCTTTCTATCATTCTTTGCTTCTGCATTTATGAAGGCATGCGAGATTTAATACGTTGTTAATCACAAATAAGGAAAGTTGCAGAGCAGGTAAAAAGCTGTCAGAGAAAAATAGCCGTTGAGAAAAGTAATACTCGAGTGAGATTTCATAATACTCAAGTGATAGCCAAGTAATTTGAATAATACTCGAGTGTTTTAATTTAATACTTGAGTGTTTAAAACATTTTTGAAATTACTCGAGTGTTTGTTGAGAGTATTGAGAAGATTTTAAATTTTGAATACCAATACTCGAGTGTTACTGATTTAGTACTCGAGTGTTCTGTATACTTCCAGTTACTACTCGAGTGTTCAAATGAGAACTTGAAGTAAATTCTTTTGATATGTCACAATACTCGAGTGTTGGAAGCATTATACTCAAGTGTTGTCACAGTTCTTGTCATTACTCGAGTGTACTGATGAAAGTGTTGTTCCTTCTTTGAAAAATGACTCAACACTCGAGTGTTAAAAGAATCAGTACTCAAGTGTTGCTAACACTTTCAGTCAAAACTCAAGCATTCAGCATAGTGTGTTGCGTCTATTTTGTAAAGAGCTCGATACTCAAGTATTGCAAAAATCAATACTCGAGTGTTGACAATACTTTCACTCAAAACTCAAGTATTCTGCTGAGAGTGTTGTACTTTCATTGAAAATTGGATCTATACTCGAGTGTTGTGAAAATCAATACTCGAGTGTTTACAACACTTTCATCCAAAACTCAAGTATTCTTCTTGGAGTGTTGTGCTTGTTATGAAAAAGGGATTCGATACTTGAGTATTGTAAAATAATACTTCAGTGTTGACAACACTTTATTTCAATACTCCAAATTTTCATGAAAGTGTTCAGTTTAAAACGTTTTAAGCCTCAATACTCGAGTGTTTCAAAAACCATCACTCGAGTTTTGTCAACACTTCAACCTAATACTCAAGTGTTCACTTAAAGTGCTGAATCACAGAAACATTTTGAACCAATACTCGAGCTATCCATAAACACTACTCGAGTGTTCACAATACTTTCTTCAATAACTCAAGTATTGTCTGAAAATATTGATTTTAACCAGTGTAAAATACCTAACACTCGAGTGTTACCTCTCAGTACTTGAGTATTTACAATACTTTCATACAAACTTGTTTATTGAATCACAGAACTTGATTAATTTAAAAACATCAATAGATTAAGCTTCATAATTCCTGAAATCATTTTGTTATCATCAAAACATGGCATCACTCCCCAATTTCCTATTTCCTTTTCTCTTATTCTCTTAAACCTTATCCCGAAAGCTCTTTCTTTTATAACAAATTTGCAAATATAAGACCTGGAGAAGAAGTTTACTTTAATCTTAACTCCTAAATATAATACTACTTTGTCTTCTAAATTAATAATTGTTTCCTTAAAGGATGTCTATCATACATGGAAGATCTCATTAAAGTTAGTTTAATGTATTTTAGGAAGATCAATATACATTTGTTATAAATAAATAACTTAATTTTTTTATATGTTTAAATTAAATATTTAGCTCTTATGTTAACAAAAAGAAATAGTAGTGACATATGTATCAAGAAATAAATTAAGATTAAAATTGTACATTCATGTAATAAATTAATCCAATAACTTGTACTGATAAATACAAATAGCACATTAAATTGAAACCACTTGATGCCTATTCAAGAGGGAAGAGTAGATGGAATAGAATATGATAGAAATCAAAAATTCAAATCTCATAATGTATTGAAATAAAAGGCCTGTCAAACTTATTTTTCAATTAAACCCTTATTATTTGGCCATGGATCTTTTTTTTCACTTATTATTTTTATTAACCATATTTTTTTAAACAAAGAGATTAAGTGAAGGTATTTTAATCAACCTAAATTAATATTTGTATGTCATAACTTCAAAATAACAATAAATACATGACAGGAGACTTTATTGGGTGAGTCTAACGGCATGTTTGGTAAAAAGTATAAAGGAAGTTGGGTCGTTGGGAGAAAGAAGTTTACGAGTTTTGAAAAAAATTTACAAAATCCAATAAGAATTTACGGATTTCAAAATGTTTTTTATCTTGACTTGCGTGTACCGTTGGGGGGAAGATTTCCCAAACATGCACATACATCATGTTTGGTAGAAGGTAAAGGAACTGAGATAAAGGTCAGTTTAAGAACGCATTAAAGAAATACTTTTACGTAAGCTGAGGGAAATATGTGAAAGAAATTATCTCGTTTTACAGAAAAACACTGTTGAATGTGTGTTTTGACTCCCACTAAAAGAAAAGCTTGTGTTTGCCGCAAATGCATGGTGTTTTGATTACTAGAAATGGAAGGCATACATCCGAGAATTCATTTGACAAAAACCAACCTCATTTCGGGATCTCATGCTCTCCTCATCTTTTTTTTTCCCTCTTCATCACACCTTCATCTTTGGATTAAAAATTAAATGGTTAAGATTTAGTATGTTATAAAACTATATTATAATTGCATAAAAATAAAAAAAATGAACATATAAAGTTTGATAGACCAGAGCTATAGATTATCTAAATATAAAAATAAGGGTTAATACAATTTTTAGTATCCAAATTTGCCCTAATATTGTTTTTTGTTTCTTAAATTCAAAATTAATGCTTTGAGTCCTTCAGGTAATAGAATGCTCCAAATTTTTATTAGATCATAGAGATCAATGTTTTGAATAAAATGAAATTTGGAAATCAAAATCATTACTTTTAAATTTGAAAGATCGAAACTAAAATAAAGACAACTTTGATAGACGAAAAATTATATTAACGTAAAAAATAGTGTTATTTTAAAATATTAATTATGAACTGTTCATATTTTTAATCCAACAATAATAAAGATGAGATGGGAGAAGAGATGGGGAGAGGATGAAAAATTCAGAATCACAATTTCATAGAAGCGGGAAAGGAAACGCATAGTAGAAATGGAACCTTGGAATCAAAGAGAAAATGACAAAAATGCAATTTTCTTCTATATGAGAGAGCAGAATTTAGTCATTGTTGCTGGTTAAAAAAGGAATTCAGTTGCTTTACCTTAAATTTTCATAAGCATGTTCATATAAGCTTATATGAATCTTATTTTATATATTTAATCTGTAAATTGTAAATCATATTAAAAAAAATAGTTTTTACTACTAATCCAAACAAACATAATTACATTCATTCAAGTAGGGGGTGGGGGTTTTGACTTTGTGGAGTGTTTGGGTTTCTATAATTGGGTGGGCTGTGGTTTTTTTTCTACTTAGGTAGAAAAACAATGAAATTAAAGCACCAACGAATACTTGATCTAGTGGAATGAGCTAGTATTTCAAAATGTAACAAATCAAATTTAAATTTTCATTAAAAAATATGTTTAAATTTAGTATTTGATAATGGCTTGAATATGATTACCTTTGAATGGATAGGACACGTGATTTAGCCAAAAAATAAATAATTAAAGTAACCAAAATTTATGAGTTATATATAGATAAAGTGTTGACATGAAACCTTAAGAAATTTATACATATAATATAAAAATTCATTCTACTTATTTAGATATGTTAATAAAATTAAATACGTTATTTAAAAGTATTTATTTATTTGTATTATTAAATTATATATTATTTAACAAGTCAGACAAAATAAATTTTCAAAAAAATGGTAAATACAAATGCTTTAAAGTAGTATAGTTAATAATCTCCTCAAAAAAGTCAATAAACACACATATATGAAGAATCTTATATGGTATAAAATATAGACTTTTTACCTATGTTTGATATTCACTTTCTTGGACTACCAATTGAACATGGTGCACAAAACAGGATTACATGATTTAAGGCCGTTTGAAAGCTATTTTTTAAACTTATATTTATATTAAGTAAATTAGTTTAAAAAATAAATATGATAGGGAAAATAAACCAATGTATTAAATATAAGATGAAAATCAATTTCTCACATTTTATAATCGTGGAAGTGTGTAAACTCTTGCAAGTTTTTCTCATTTTTAATTTATTTCTTATGACTTCTTATTTTGTAAAATAAATTTTTATATTATTACAAATTCAATATTCAACATTTTTATATTCTTAAAAATAACATATAATATCATGACATAGAAATATATTTTTTTAAAAATACAGTAAAAATGAATTTTTTTGGTGTGATGAAATTTTAATGGAAAAATAGGGGAGTATTCGTTTTTTCTTATAGCTATATTTCATTGTAGGGTTTAAATGGAACTATAATTTTAATCATCTAAATTTCAAGTAATTTGAGTGTAAAATTAAGAAATATAATTTGAATGTAATATAATTTTAAAATTATTTTTTCTTGAGAAGAAATTCTTTAGTGTATAAGTGGGGATTTTTTCAAGAAAAAAGAATAACTGAAAAGAGAATTCAAGATACAATTATGATCATAATATTTAATATTCTACCAATTTATTTTGAACAACCCATATAACATGCTACGGCATCGAACATATTATCATTTTCACATTCAGTGCATTGCATGGGGTTAATTCTAGTTTCTAATAAAAAAATAAAACTTACAAAGGCAATGACGATCAGGAATCAGATTTGAACTGAATCCCAGTTTGAAGCGAAAAGCTAAGATTCTTAGAATTATTAGTAAAGGAATAAACCATGGTCATTAAGTAACTCGATACTGATTTTCCAAAATTTGACATTAAAGATTTTTGTTAGAACTTAAAATTAAAATATCCGATAAAGAAGCGGTGGTTATTAAATAATTTGATATTTACATTCTAAAATTTGATAGTAACACAGCTGTGAAATATTATTGTCAAATTTTGAGATATTGCAGTCAAAGTACATGATCTTAATATCATATTATTATTTGAAAAATATGTCTTAAAATTTAATAATTTTTCAAATTTTCATCCATTTAATTACTTTAGACTTTGTTGCTCCATTTCATTGATACGTTATGTTGATTCAAGCATTTGGTTGGTATAACAAGGTAATCCAATACAATAAAGATTATAATCAACTACATTAATTCGGATTACAATATGTATGAATTAACGGATGAATATATTGAAACATTAGTTATGCATAAGATTGACAAATAAATATTAATTTTCTTACAAATAACCTATCATGTGGATTAAAGAATTCTTCTAGAAACCATTTATATGTATTGAATATGGTATAAGTTATAGGCGATGTTTGGTGCTAGAGATTTGGAGGGAAAAGAAGGGCAAGAAAACATTTTGACTTGGGCTTTAAAAAACTGTAGAAAGGAATGTAAAATAGAAGAGTAAGAATGTTTAATTCGATCATATTTATAAGTTATATCATTAAATTTTTTAAATAAATATTTAATTTTACACTTCATTTATTACGTATTAATTTTACTCACATATATTATAGAGGATATTAAATAGAGATAAAGTTAAAAAATTGTTAAATTTTAGAATAGATTTAAGGGAAAATGACACATAAAGTACCTCGAAAGTAATGAATTCCAGAAAGGTGATTCGAAAATTAAAATCCCAGAGTAATGATAGTTCCTGACGTGTCTTTAGCAAAGTTTAAAAGAAATTACCTGAATGCCATTGTAATCATAATGACATGTGTTCATTTTTAGGCTTTTGGCAGGAGAGTCAAGGAATTGAAAGATAAAAATTGTATTTGAATAAGGTCTTTTTAAACCGAACAAAATGAAGTACGATATAGAAAGCATACTTTCTAAATGAATATGGGTCTCATTCTGAATCGATTATGCCTCACTATATTCATTTGAATGAGACTTTCTAAACCATTTTTTCCACCAACGGTTTAGAAATTCACTTTCAAAGGTGTAGAAAGTCTCATTCGAATGAGTTTACCCTTTATAAACGGTTTAGAAAGCTCAAATTTGAAAATGATGTAACTTCCTCATTTTAGCTCCAAATTTGACAAATGATCTATCATTGGAAAGCTCTTTGAGTCTAGTTTCCAACGGCATAAGTTTCAAGTCAGTTGGACACCTGAGTTGAGAGATATGATCAAAAAATCGAAGATATATCTGAAATAAATGTATTGCTGATGCATGTTTGGTTTTCTTATCATATCTCTCAAAATACTAATCCAATGACCGTGAACATTGTGCAATTTAAAACTAGACTCAAAGGGCTTTCCAATGATAGGTTATTTGTCAAATTTAGAGCTGAAATGAGGAAGTTACAGCATTTTAAATTTTGAGCAGTTTACTCATTCAAATGAGCTTTAATTTCATTCGAATGATGGATACGGACTTTCTAAACCGTTTTTTCCCCAACGGTTTAGAAAGTGAACTTTCTATACCTTTGGAGGTGACTTTCTGAACTGTTGGGGGAAAAACGGTTTAGAAAGTCCGTATCCATCATTCGAATGAAATTAAAGCTCATTCGAATGAGTCTACCGCTCAAATTTCAAAATGCTGTAACTTCCTCATTTCAACTCCAAATTTGACAAATGACATATCATTGGAAAGCCCTTTGAGTCTAGTTTTCAATGGCACAAGTTTCAAGTCAATTGGAAACTAGACTCAAACGAATTTCCAATAATAGATCATTTGTCAAATTTGGATCTGAAATAAGGAAGTTACAGCATTTTCAAGTTTGAGCTTTCTAAACTATTTATAAAGGTTAGACTCTTTCGAATGTGTCTTATATTCATTCGAATGAGACTTTCTAAACCGTTTTTCCCCCAACGGTGTAGAAAGTGGACTTTCTACACCTTTGGAGTTGAATTTCTAAACCGTTGGTGGAAAAAACGGTTTAGAAAGTCTCATTCAAATGAATATAATGAGGCATATTTGATTCAGAATGAGACCCATATTCATTTAGAATGACACCGTACTTAATTTTGTTCGGTTTAAAAAGACCTTATTAAAATATAATTTTTATATTTCAACTCCTTGACTCTCCTGCCAAAAGCCAAAAACTGAACACGTCTCATCATGATTACATGGGCATTCAAATAATTTCCTTTAAACTTTGCTAAAGACGCGTCAGGAATTATCATTACTATGGGATTTTAATTTTCGAATCACCTTTGTAGGATTCACTTTCAAGGTACTTTATGTGCCATTTACTCTATATTTAATACAATTTAAATTTTTTTAATATATATAAAATATGTTGCAAGTGATTAACAAACAGGAGTAGATAAGCGCTTTCCTCCCTTCAAATCCTTCCTGATAGACAACCCAATATGTTTCAGTTTATTAATGGCATTTAATGGTAGAAACTGTCAGGTTCAATGGATGAGTCTTTCCTCATAAAGTCAGTTCCAACTTTTTAAGATATATTTACGATGTAGTCAGTATTGTTTTATTTTATTTATGTGTCTCTTGGTGAGGCTTCCAAAGACATTAAATTTAACGCAAGACGTGTCTTTTTCTGTGGTGTTAATGCAAGAATTAATGGTCAGCAAACGGAAAGTCAATATTGTCAGGGCCTAATATTTAATACGATGTATATAACATTATTAAAATTCTCTTATTGATTTGGGTTTTGTGCATCCGAGCTCTCGTTCCCAAATCCATTAATAAGCTCGTTCCGAGTAATTAAGCGTTGATTTGAAAATACGGTAGAGAAACA
>JANTPZ010002242.1:0-23256 GCA_025593235.1 Vachellia pachyceras
AATCAAAAGTCTTAAACGTGGAAAATGAGAAGGAATGATGAATCAACAAAAGAAATTCAAACAAAATGTGAGAAGGAAAAGGACACAAATTAATACACGCACGCACGAAAAGCACCAAAAAGGTTCTTATGTCTGAAAATATATACAAGATCAAAGGATGTGACCTATGTCCTTTGACGCGTCCTCGCAGTTGCTAATACTGATACTATTTTCCCCCCTTCTGAGTTCTGCCAACGTTGTTTATATTAATACCAAATACACACGATAGTTGAGAAGTAAAAAAATAGAAAACGAATGTCATCCTGGAGATGATGGAAAGGTACGTTTTAATCAAACAAGGACAATATAACTGAGTGCTATAAATCGTTGCATTTTATCTGGCGCCATTAAATTAAGAAACACGAACTCAGAACTAACTATTAGACGGATACAGTATGGATGCAAGAGATCAACCAGTAACAATGAAACCGTCTCATCACAAAGTAATCTTCGATCCAAAATAACTGAAGCGATAATCAAACATTAGAAAGGGGACATTTCATTTTTACCTCGTTAAATAAATTCATGGTATCCTCACGTTGCCTATTAACAGCCCCGGAAATAACCTTTGTTGAAAGCAGACTGCAAAATCAGGATTAGCATTAATCAGGAATCGGAAAACTTCAATTTCGAAACAGAACGTAATTTGCGAAACCTGGGTTTAGCGTCGAAGGAAAAGCATGAGCCGCGAGGCACAGAAATACAGAATGACAGAAAGAGGGGTCTTCGTGGAAGTAAAGATTATAGATAGGGTATGAATTACAGAAGCGGCGGGGAAACGAGAGAAAGGAACAGGTTTTCCAGGGAAGGCGGGCAGTTAGAAATTGCCACTGTTTAAACTCGAGGGAACAAAGTACTAATAGTTTATGTATATAAAATTTATTTTGTGTATAAAAATTGATCATTAGACTATTAGTACTAATAAATTTTTTTGCCGAGGATTTCCCCTTTTCCGTTTTATTTATTATTTCTTTGGGCCACTAACAGCTAAAATATATAAAGTAAATGCCGCATTGAAATTTAATTTTAACTTTGTTATAAACAACTGTGCGTTACTCGAGTGAAGTATTGATATTGATTACTTTTTTAAATCATTTTATTTTTTATTAATAAATACAATATGAAGTGAAGCCTGCATATTCTTAAATTTTATATAAACTATTTTTCAAATATTATTTTTTCTCAAAATAAGTTATTTTTAATTTTTAATTATATAATTTAAATTAGAGGTCACTTTTTAAACTTGGGCTAACGATCGATCTGAATTCTGAACTCCCACCTTGGTTTTATGCCTATTTCATTTTTGTCTTGTTATATGATTTTCTGACTCTGTGAACCTATTTTGGTATAGGTTTATGCCTATTTCTAGCCACATCCCACGCCAATGTGAAAAATGGCTCGATCAGTCTACTATTTTATTGAGGTTGTTTAGATAGTCCGTTGGGAGAACGGACACAGATTCTGAGGTAAATATGTGAAAGAAATTTTATCTCGGTAAGCGCAGAAATGGTTTTTAAGGAGGCAAACGGCCTCCCCAAACAAGCACATCGTCTATATTAAAATTTATTTGTCTAAAACACTAATTCTTTTATAAACACGAAATTTCAGGCAATTTCGTTTATGATAGTATAATATAATAATGCATTTTTTGAAATTAATATTAATTTTTAGAACAGGAGAAAAATAAATGGAAAAAAATAAAATGTGATTTACCATGTCAAGAAGAAACACAGAAGTGCACTTGAATACTCTATGTGTAAAATACGTTCCAAGTATCCTACTATTGCAAGCCACTAACATATTTGAGATGTGAAATGGTAACCCAACTATCATTTTATCACTTAATATTCATGTTAACCATTAGGCAAAAAAAAATATTCATGTTTACTGAACATGAATTAGTTTAGTACGAGAAGAATCTTTTTTTTTTTTAGCCAGTGAATACCAGAAGAATCAAACAAATAACAATAACTAATTGCGAAACAAAGAAGTACGTTTTAATAGCTTCCCTTAATATGCATACATGTTTTCAGAGAAAAATGTTCGCACAACAGAGAGCATGAAAGCAATTAACCTGCCTATCGAGTATCTCATGTGAATTTGCAATGCTATTACTATATATGTAAAGATTGTTGGGATTAACTAGATCATGTTTGGATCTCAGTTATAAAACCTAAATTTTATGGCAAAACTTAGGTTTTATTCAAGTGTAAATTTTTTTTCAGAAAAGCTATTTTGATACAAAACCTCAGTTTAAAACATAGGTTTTGAAAAAACTATTTTTTTTCCAAATCATACTCTTCCTCCTAATAAATTTTTTCTTTCATATTTTTTTCTTTCTCTTTCCTCTTGCTCACTTACGTCTTATCTCAAACTCCGTAAAAGTCAATAACTTCCCAAATACAAATACTTTTCAAAACATAAGTTTTGTTTTGTAATCCATAAAAGTTATTCTCCAAAACTTAAGTTTTACCTCAAATTCCGTAAAAGTTATTCTCCAACGGACTTGCAAACGAGCCCTAATGTGTGTGCGTGTGTGTTTGTGTGTGAAAATAAGCAGTAAATGGATATCCATCATATGCTTAATTAGTTAAATTTCCGGCGTTTATTTCTTCAGTGACCTAGCCCCTTCTTTACAAAAAAAAAAAATCCTATTTACCTTCACAATATTACCATTATCATTATTTGTTAGGTTCTCATCACTATTATTTCTCCAAAGAATTATCGTTTAGGGCCAGGAAGGACTATGTACCTTGTTATGCCTCAAGAATGTTGTTGCATGATCCGTTAAGTTTCCCATTAGCTCATCTAACCTTTCACTCTGCATCAAAGCGAAATGAAAAATCTACAATTAATTAGAAGCAAGCTCGAGATTAATTTCTACGTTTGTTAGAAGCAATATACTCATTAAATAAATCACATATAAAATTTCTACTTCTGAAAAAATAAATCAAATTCACTGTTCTAACTTATTGTTGTTCATTATTGAAATCTCCAATTTATATTTTATTAAACGAGTAACAATTAATGTTAATTGCTCAATTTTTCTTAATCTTCTTGGTGCCAAATTCACAAAAGCAATTCCCAGTTGAAAAAAAAAGGGAGATAGCTTCCTCTTTAGCCCTTTTCTAGTTTTTTCCAATAATGATTTTCATGAGTTTTAAATTGTAACTACGAAGGAATAGCAGTTGTTAATAAAAAGGCAATAATGTAGTTTAAGAATTGAAAAATAGAAACAATTAGGTAAAAAATTAGCAAAACTCCCAAACTTTGACAGGAGGTGATTAAGCTGACCAGATAAATAAAGTGCTGTGTGTTTAAATATTTAGATTATCCATCATCGCTGACAAACACACACACACGCACACACATCCACACACCCATATAATCCATCAGCTTAAAAGGTTAACAACACAGTTTACAAGGCAAAAAAAAAAAATAACAACACCGTCGTAAGCTTTTATTCTTTTTATATATGTGTGGGGCCATATTATATATTACACTTGTAAGGCTAACCTAAAAGACAAAATACAATAAAAATAAGAAATTATATGGTAAGATGCAAGTTACTCCTTATTAAACCCTATTTTATCTGACATTGGAGTGTGTTTTCATCTTAGACGTAAGTGAAGACGCAGTTTGAAGGCTCAAAATGGAAGGAAAAACATGCTATGAAATATGGAGTGTGGTTTTATATATCATTTTTCTTACACAAACACATGAATATATATATATATATATATTACTCATCATTAAGTCAAATTATATTTTGAAAATAAACAGATGCTGAGTATAATATGGTGAGATGAAGAAATGTTTTAAAGGTAAACTAATCACCATTTTTGTAACATTAAATAGAAAAATTAAAATGATTATTTGTAAGACTAGTAGTGATTAGTGTGCGTGTGTGTTGTAGACAAAATCAGAAACTGAATAACATAGGATAAAATATCCATTAACCCCCTTTCTTAACATGAGGAGAGAAAGATATAACCATGATACACAAACTCAACTTCTCACGTCATCTGTTTATGAACTGACAACGTAAATGGTCGGCGCGTTAAAAGATTTTTGTGTGCTAGTTACTGTGCATTTTTCCAATAAGAAAATGGTCAAATGATGTATATGGCTATATTTATTATGTATATTAATAAAAGAAAAATGCAATATGAAGTAAATTATTCATAAAAACGGTTTAGATGGAATAAACCAGGCGTCTAATTATAAGCAGAAAGGGACCCAAAGAAAAATTATATAATTGAGAAGCTCCCATTCACATCTCACTTCACTCCTAATAACACACGCCACAAAATCAGACAAAAGAAAACCAATTATGTTTGAGTAACCATTTATTGAGACCGAATATATGCACCAAAGAAAACACACCGATGAAAATAAAAAACGTAAAGCAAGCAATATATACACATTATGAAAATTAGGGAAATAGTTTGTAACTTATTATCAGTACTTACAGAGATCAGTACAGTTCCTTGCCGTGGACGAAGAAGGAAGCTGGCTGGCTGACCCAACAACATGGTGTCCTCTCAGAAAACCTATTATAATTAAACTTGAGAAAAATATAGAATTGGGAGAGGGAGTCTGTGTGTATGTGTAGTAGCCTATAGATGAGAAAATGAATAAAAAGCTCGAAATTAATAAGATTTGGCAGTACCTCTTTCTCGCAAGCTTCCATGTCTTGTTTCTGAGTGGGGCAGTGAATTATAAGGAGTAGTGGTTGTTGATTTGAATTCAAGCTTAAACCGAAGGGCGTAAAATCCATGCATGGCTTTGAACTAGATGGATTTAAAAGGAACAAGTGGAAGAAAAATGTAGGAGGAGGATGCATGAATTTGGGTGGCGGCCGATTAAACAGTGTTAATTAGTGATTAGTGTCTCGATCCATTAAACCAACGAAGTCAAACATTAATTCTAGTACTGCTTTTTAGCCCTGTACCATGCATTTGTACATGTATCCTCGCCATTCAGTCCAATATATATATATATATATTAATCATAGCTGAAGATATCCGGCGATGACAGCACAAAAATTCACTTAATCTAGAAGCACTTACATATATATATATATTTAAGTATTATGTCTCTGTCTTTACTAACTGTATAAACTGAATAATGATTTCAAAAACAGTGCAGTTTTTTTTTTTGAGTGCAGCAATGCGCACTGATGCTGACATAAATTGACAGTGAAGAGTGAACTGAGGCAAACACTAAACCGAACCACTGCCCTTTTTTTTATTTGTACCTCATCGTCATGACTTTATTCGTTTTTATATTTTTTGTGTTCGTGACATGGCATGTTTTTATATATTTACGTGTATCTGTCACGAGTAATGACTAATGCCACTTGCCCTTGAAGACTGGGTTTGATGCAATAAAATAATATAATCGGACATTGGAAGAACGAAAAGGGGCATGTATTTATTAAATTAATTAAAGTATACTTTTAGATATATAGGTGATTGTGATTGATTTCATAATCATCATTCATGTATCTGGGAGATTTCCACTCTAATTAAGGTGCAGTAAGTGTCTTCATTCATAGCAGCAGCCATATTGGGTGCAATAATTATGGGAAAAATTATTGTTGGGATTCTAAAGCAAAGTAATTAAGCGCATTGATCCTCGGCTAATTAATCACAATCTTGACCCAATTCTTCACTCCGCCGTCGCCATCGCATTATAATTTTTTATATATATTTTTAACACATGTTCATTGTGCATTTTAACCTTCTCTGTTAATTATTTCACTCTAGCCAGCCTAATTAACAAGTGGTCGTTATTATGTCATGGCTGCTTCATCCAGATTGAGATTACAATGCCTCAAATTCGGAGATTGTATCCAGCGAATTATTCAGCTTTTTAATAAAATAAATAGTTGTCTTGATTGGTGCATGCGAACCTCTTATGAACTAATAAAGTTTTAATTTGGCGTTTCACATACATACTTGGTATTTTGGTTCAATTTCATCCCATCATCCTCCCGGGTAAAGTCCCACTTAATTTTTTTTAAAATGTAATAATAAATGGTAATTTAGGTTATTTATGTATTTATTTATTATAAATCCATCATTTTTTTCATTGAAGAACTAAGGGATCACACTCGTCACAGTTGCTAATTAAATGATAAGCGCCACTTTTGCTAATTAAGCGATAAAATATCCTCGCTTATTCTCTGGTAAGCCAGCAGGTAACTTAGTGCCCTTAAGTAGGCATATCCTTCCCTTTTAAATATTGTTGAAAGATTTATTATGGTCTCAAGTATAAATACTCAATCTACATTATCTTATTAACTTCATAATTTTTTTTGGAACATCCACTGGGTCAAACTATATTTTCTACAACCCGTCCCCTTTACAGAGTTTGTTACGTGGAATATATCACTCAGAAGGGTAACCAATAATAATAATGTAACTGTATATTTACATTGGTTGAATTAACAAATAGCGTAGAAAGTATTTATGCAACCTAAAGTTGCACAAACCCGGTTCATTCATGTTTATGCCAACGTTTGCAAAAACTCTAGCTACAGCGACTTCGAGGCCCTCAAATATCATTTCCCTCTCACTTTTGAGTTCGTCCTGGTGACTGAGTTCCCAATTTTCAGGTATTTATTTCACATTTTGGGTGAAAATTTGATATTGATTCTCCATTAGTAGTGTAAAATAAGAAAGTCTTGCATGCATCAGTGCACCACCACATTTATGCATTGACCAATAAATCAGTAACAGCTCAATTATTTGTAACCTATGTGTCAGCCTAGCTACATGTCAAATGTCAATCTTCCCTCTCCACGTGAATTTCTTGTGGGAGTACACAAACAGTTTCTAGATTATTGTTTGGTCGCCCTCCTTCCTGTTCATCAGAAATTAACCATCTCCCCCGATTTCAAATCGTATGTAGTTTCTTGTTTCCCCCCAAATTAGAACCAATGTTTTCAAGCCTACATCTCAAAGTCATTTTCAGGAGTTGTATTCGTTAGTTCAATGTTGTAGCTTTTGTGATAATCTTAGAAAATGGTTTATAGATCTTACTCAAATTTACTGGATCTAGCCTGTGGAAACCCTCGATCCATCCCAAGATGTTGAGGGGAGCTGGTTTGATTTCTGAGGTTGATGACGATACAGTAGAGGGCCCCTCGCTGATGGCAGGTAAGATTGATTAAGGACATAAAAAATTTATAAAGCTCAGTAGTACAAAAAGGCCCACTCCAATACGTTTAAATCCAAGGACCTGATCACATGACCATCACGGAAGATATTTATCTGTATACTTGTCCTCATCTGGTTATGTTGTATTGGCTATAAATACTGATGTAATCATCTGCCAGTGCAATGGACAATATTCAAGACATACAAAAAAGAGAAATCAAAGAGTATCACTGTACTAGTACAACATATGCTTTTTCACTTCTCCCTTTTCAAAACTAAAGATGATTAAACTTTAAGGTTTAAACCTTATTAGGTGTACTAATTACATATGATCTTTAATATATAATATCGTTTATGATGAAATTTGTATTACAAATGAGATTTTCTATTAAAAATATAATTAGTTTCATAGTTTAGTTTAAAGTATATAGTTACACACTGCATGAAGTTTAGATTTAAACTGTATTAACCATCAATTCTCGATTCAATTTTAAAGAAGGCATGCATATTTCATAATTATAAGCCAAGAATACTAAATAAACAATATATATGCACTTCACTTTTGCTTTTAGAAATTCTCAAGTGCATTGAGTATACCGCATCATTTATGCTCTTTCTAATCAAAACGTTTCTATTGCCTTACGTAGGTCTTGATCTACCTTAATAATTGTGTGAGAGAGAGAAATAAAGTCAAAGAGAAAAATTTTAGAAGACATGCAACACCGACATAAAGGTAAGAGAAGCTTTAAGTTGGAGATTGCACAAATGATGTAATGCGCACTTACAGAAACAACCCTAGACTATCGATGAGATTGATTTTATCCAATAGTTACTGACACAATTTCTTCTTGAATATGCTGATGAATTCTAAACCTAGGTATACAATTTTGTTAATACATAGCTAATGAATTATCAAATGCAATTCTAAGTATAGTTTTAATATTTTGTTGTTGTAATTGACTTACCTATATTAAAGAATATAGTTTGATGGCTAGTGATTTATTTAATACCAATACCTTGTTATCAAGTGTGCTATCAAGCAGGTTTTGTTTATAATGATGTAATGGATATAGTTTTTAAAAATAACACAAAACCTTCACATCCAACAATAGGGAACACCCTATCACACCCAACTTTTAAAATGCTGGCACCTCTCACATCCAACCTATCAGAGTTGGACGTGAGAATGGGTGCTTCTAATAAAGCTGGATGTGAGAGTCACCCTCTTACATTTAACGCTTATTTGACTTAGTAGTATGATCTTTCTGACGTCTCTAACAAAGATATCCACACATTAAAAGGCTAAAATATTGGAAGTGAGAAATGCACCAATTGCACTAAAAATATTATTATTAGTTCGATCCCTATCACTTCCATGTCTCATGTCAATAATATTTAGTAAAGAATATGACTTGAGATTCATCCATTAAATCCCTTGATTTTATGCCAAATTTTAGTAAAACTTCCTTAATTGTGCATAGAATTTCATTTTAGGCTAAAATATGCTAGTCTTTTATATTTGCATCAAGTTTCATTTTAGTCCTTTAAATTTTAAAAGTACACTTTCAGTCCCTCAAACTTAACGCCATTAGTTTCTCTTAAAGGAAATTGCAGACTCATCAAACTTAACATTATTATTTTAAATCTTTTTTATTTTACACAATTTAACATATTAAATTTATTATATTATTAAATTAAAATTAAAATGTAAGTATGTTTTGTCAACGTTTTATTGCAAAGTTATCAATTAAATTTGATGAGTCGGCAATTTCCGTTAAGAAAAACTAACGGCGTTAAGTTTGAGGGACTGAAAGTGTGCATTTTAAACTTAAAGGACTAAAATGAAACCTGACGCAAACATAAAGGACTGAATGTATACTTTAACCTTTATTTTATTCCTAGACATGTGTCTGTTGCACATCTACAATCAATCATAAAAAATGTTGAGTATTTTTAAAATTACATATTTTTATTTTCAATGAAAGTTTGTGATAATTTTAAAAAAGAGAAAATTAGAATGAAGAACCTAAATAAAATAATATTTATTGAAGATGACAATTGAAAACTATAATTATTTGGAAAGACCAAATAATGACATATCGATTTGAAAAAACTAAATTCTCCCTAAACCAAAGTTCCTATTTTCTGTTTTTTGCATGCTTGATCTTCTTGAAAATTTTACATTCTTAGTTTATTTAAATTTCATAGAATCAAGTTATTTTAGACATTTATTTTTTGGTGATATTATAGACTGTTATTTTTTTAAGTTATATTTGGAACAGTTCAAACTAATAGTGAGATCGTGTGAAAAAATTGATAGTAAGATTTGATCAATTTTTTTATTATTATATTAGAATTTTCAACACTATTTACATAATATTACTAATATTTTTTAATTCATATTTGGAACAGTTTAAATTGACGGTGAGACCGTGGGAAAAACTGATAGTAAGATATGATCGATTTTTTATTACTATTTTATAATTTTTAACACTATTTACATAATATTTTATTTTTAATTAATTGATCTTATTGAAAATTTTGATAAGGTATGAAATCATTTTAATCCTTTTATTTTGGTAAGAAAATATCATGATAAAATAAACCATATAAAAAATTGATTATATAAATGGATTAATACTGATATTAATATATTTAAAATAAATATTGAATTATTGATGATATGGATAGAAATGGAGAGATGATTGGTAGTGTTTTTTATTCATAATATAAGGGAGACAGTTGAACATTTGACTAGGGGTAATTTAGTATTTTTAAATTTATATTTTAAGACTCAGTCCTTCTAAATAATTACATATTTTATGACCTTTTAAATAAATATTACTTTTTCTAAGTATTTTATTCTAATTTTTCCTTCAAAAAATTATAATTTTGAAAAACATCATTTGTGTACCATTTTATAATAGATATTTATGCGAGTCGTAAATACTAACGAAAAATTTGTTTTGTTTAACTTAGTTCAATGCAAACATTTCTAGTTCAAAATTTCTATTTTAATTTTCGTTTTTAAATAAATACAAATTTTAATTTGTTTAACTTGGTTGAGAAATGATAATTTTATAACACGGATGCACAAAAGAGCAAATTTATTTGAAATATTTATATACCCATATATGTTTTATAGTTATAAATAATATATATGTTTTCAAATTATAAGTATATTATAATTAAGCTCAAGTTGCACTACTATATACGGGTTGACGACTCTCTGAGTGAGATTAAAAACTCAAAAATCTTGTAATTAAAAAAAAATAGGTTAAAGGAGCTAGCCGCCCACCCCATTTGACTGCTATTTAAACAATTAAATGAATGCTATTCATAACAAAAGAATTTGTCTGAAGCGTGCGGCGGCGCATTTCATAATTAATAAGCTGTATTATTGATGTATGAGTAAGAATTTCATTTTATTTAAAATTTTGATATACAGTTTTACTTTTAACCCCAATTAGTTAATTTTACATATCTTTTATATATTTTTCACTTATTAAAAAGGTTACTATTTTACACATTTATTCATTTTAATTATTTCAATTAATAGTTTATTTTGCGCGATTTGAGCGTTTGTTATTTATTTGTAATTAATATGCAGAGAATTAATGTATTTTTTCAAAATGAATCTTAGCATTCATTGATTATAATTTCATATGCTGAAATAAAAAAAAATTGTAATGATTGGGAGAACAAGTTATGGGAAAACAGATATATAATAGGGGAGATAAGGAAACATGACACAGTCCCTTCAGGATTTCCAATAAAATGGGAACGATAAATTAAAGAAGAGAAGATTAGTAGGATCCCTACGTAAAGATGACATGCACAAATAAAAAAAAATGAAACCTTATACTTATTATCAAATAAAAATTCTTAAATAAATTATATATTTGGGATGTGAGGGTGCTTTTTTTTCCCTGGTTGAACATTGCTAGCATTTTCAACTTATTTTAAATTTTGATTCACTTTTTTGAACTGTATATTAACAAGTAAAAATTTCACCTTTTTATAACGTCTTTTGATGAATTATATATAATTTATATTGAAAACGAAAAATTGGCATAGATAAGGCAATTCATTTCCAACTAAACTAAGGTAAGTCATACTATTTATAATTTATAGGTAATTGATGACAAATGTTTTACTTTCTAATATATATATATATATTGATTTTTATTATTAAAATGACAATAGAAAGTTAGAAACAAAATAAAAAATGAATCCATTTTAAATTATTTCTAGTTAAGGTTATATACATTTCATTAAAATTAAAATTAAAATTAGATTTAAATTTTAACTTGATTAGTACGATGAAAAGCTTTGAAAAGAACAGCTGAACAGGAATCGGAACGGGAAAAAAACAAAAAATGAATCTTTGATAGAATTGATTTCCCTGTCGATATAAGAGAAGAAAACAAAAATAATTAAATGTTAAAGATAAAAAATAAATGACACAAATATAATTAATTTGGAAAAGATATAAAGAGCCTTAAACAATCAAAAGTAATGCTATTTTCACTCCCAATATCATGATTTATTCTAGGAAAAATGTCAATCCCTTGCTTCACTATTTTGATCGAAACACTCGTTAATTTGATTAAACAATAAAAAGTAATGTTATTTTCACTCCTAATATCATGATTTCTAGGAAAAATATCAATCCCTTCCTTCACTATTTTGATCGAAACACTCGTTCCTATGTTTGATGGAAGTCAGCTTCCACGAAAAAAAAAAAAAAAAGCTTGTGCAGACGCAAGACAAGCATATATTGGTATATCCTGATATAAGCATACCAGTAAGTCATCCCACACATGACACAATGCAAGAAGTGGTCCAAAAAAAGAAAATGCATACCCGAAAGACTGCAACAACACTACTACGGTCTTGGCCGTCAACTCAGTGTTTTATGGCAGGAGCCGTCTGATATGCTCTATGGGTCTCTCTGTCACGCAACCAATTTCACCACCAAGACCCTTTCAATGAAATGACTATCTTTACTTCCACAAGCTTGACAGGAAGAACATTCAGAAGCCATTAAAATACACAGGTCGCTTATTTTGTTTCTATTAACTACATCCTTCAAAAAATTATTCTTCTTTTTCTTTATGTGGAACAAATTTTTTTTAATATAATCCCGATGTATTATAAGCAGCGACTTCTTTCTTTTGCTTATAAATAACACAGTTTCTAATAAATTATATGAAATGGAAGTAATTTCATAATTAAAATGGCTATATAAACAAAAATATGATACTAAGCAATGATTCAGAAGAGATTGAATTTTATACTCATTGTTAAAATGTTAGAAATTAAATTTAAGAATAGCGATGCCGTCCAAATCCATTGCTGTCTCATATCAGAGAACCCCTAGAGAACAGATTGAAGTCAAGCTATAATGGTCCCGTGATAGCATTAAAAAAATTGCGGTGGGCGCTGATTAAATATAAGCACCATGGACCCAGCCTATATAAATAAGCGCAATAATGGGATGAGAAAATTCATAACATACCAGACTGCAACCCTAGCCAGCATGTCTTGGCCATCCTATCAGCAACCAAGCCCAGATTGGGAGTTTTGGCAGGAGACCTCTGATCCTTTCTTGGTCTCTTCATCAAGCGACCAAATTCATGAAGGCCCTTTTTCCGATTATCTTTGCTTCGATATGATTGACAAGCAGGCAAATCAAACGCCGGAGACCGTGAAGGAGAAGACATACATAGGGGTGAGGAAGAGGCCTTGGGGGAAATTTGCAGCAGAGATCAGAGACACCACAAGGAATGGGACCAGAGTTTGGTTGGGAACGTTCGAGAGTGCAGAGGAGGCTGCTTTGGCTTATGACCAAGCTGCATTCACCATGAGAGGCACCAACGCTGTTCTTAACTTTCCCGTTCAAAAGGTGAAGGAGTCTCTGCAGGACATCAAATATGATTGCCGCCAAGGGTGTTCGCCCGCCTTAGCCCTCAAAGAGAGGCACTACATCCAAAGAAAACTGTCGTCAAAGGCTAACAAAGGCAAAGGGAAACAGCAATCAGACGTGGTAGTGCTAGAGGATTTGGGCGTTGAATATCTTGAACAACTTCTCACCATATCTGATCAAACTGCAAGTTAGATATATAATTCCAATAATCATACCTATTTCACAACTGTATTGCTATCATTTCTATCTATTTGTCCATATAATACACCCTTCTACTAAATTTGGAGGGACCCTTCGTCTTATTTTCATCCTTCTTTCTTTATTATGTGGCCACGATCTGAAATAACCATTTAGGGTTTGATATATTCGTAAATATAATAACAATTTCCTGACCCTTCCATTCTATTTGTGGTGTTCATTAAGAAATTTGACATCTGACACACTAAGAAAGGGGTGCAAATTATAATGATTACACCTTCAGCTGAAGCAAAGCACCGCCTTTCACGGGGCATTAACTCGACCACTTCTTTTGTTCCCCTAGCGGCAGCAGCCTTTCGAAGTTCTATAAAATCCTCCCATCAACCTTATATAATATGTGATGTTCATCTTACGGGTTTCTATTTCCAAAGTAGCTCCAAATCCTTTATTAGTTTTACCCGAAAGAAATCTTCACAAGACAGACCAAGCAAGACGAATTAGTCAGCAAGTTTACAGCTTGGACTATTAATTTTCGATCACACAGCTACCTGAAACATTTTGATGAGTGCCACCGAAAGCAGAAGTATTTATAAAACCCAGAGAAAAAAATATACACAATAACATCGCAAGAAGTACATAGTTAACTTGTATTGACAATTGAAATCGTTATATATGTGACGAAGGACAAGGGTACTAGGATATTGTCTACTGAGTATGGATTACTTGGAGTTTCTTACCGTGAAAATCTAGTTGGACTAGAAAGAAGAAAAGACTGAGATGAAAAGAAGTAAGCCTCATTCATATCTTCACTCTTTATTCCCCTCTCTCTGAAGTCTGAACTTTACAAAAACTCTACAATCAAGAACCAACAAAAGATTTTTACACTGCATTTGATTATGTGGGAAAAAAGATTAATCGGTCACCAGGTATATGGTAGACTATGTACCATAATCAACTAAAGGAATTTGGCTGTTACAGTAAAAAAATTTAATCGGCAATTCAATCTCATTAGAAAAGAATGAATGAATTATGGTTCATTATCATGTATTACAGGCTACAGCAGTATGAGTATATGTACTTCCTCTTCACACACTCATGCCCGAGCCTACCGACTGGAGGGCAAAGAAAAATTAACAACTAGAAAAAAGCTACTGGAGAGCATTATGAGGAGTTCCTTATCTCAAACTATGAATAGTTCTTTATTTCAAACTCCACATGAAGAAGAAGGCTCATAAACAAGAAAAGCAAGTTATACTTGCAATTATAAGATTCTCACAAGATTAATCACAGTATCAGTTGATTATGCCATGACAAAACATCTCTTCACCAGCACGTTTACCAGATGCAACACTCCATATCAATAGAAAAACCAGGTCCTATCTCACACATAAGTTTTTTTTTAAAAAAATACAATAACAATAAAGTCAACACGATACAAACCAATACCTTGTTTTGTTTCACATTTGATATATCACTTCATTGTCCTTATGATCATCAGAGAAAATTTGACTGCTGCAGCCACCAATAACAGAATTATCTTAAATGTGCAAGAAAGTAGATAAAAATATAAGATCGACACTATACAATCTACCAACAATGCCATACCTTGTTTAGTCACTTCATTGTACTTGTGATCATTAGAGTAATTATGAATTCTGCAGCCACAATAACCAGAAATTATCTTAAATGCGCAAGAAGATGGTTAATTATGAAAGGTAAAAGCAACCAAATTAGATGACCTGAAATTGGGTGATGAAAGTTTAGTTGAAAGCTTGCTAATTCGATTCTTCATTGGAAAAAAAGTGAAGGTCAAGTAAAGCATCATCGAATTCATTCAATTAACCAAGTAAAAAAAACAGGAAATCTCCAAGAAAATGCTTTTAACAAAAAATACTTTTATGGTGGTAGTTACAAACTTTTCTTTACTGTACGACGTTCATAGATAACATAACATTGGTTTTAACCATAGCATAAAACAAGGAGCCGAACTACATGCACTCAGTTCATATTAAGCAAACAAAGTCATGAAGCAAACTGTAGCCAAGGAAAAACTCCTGGCACAGATATGGCAAAGATGTGACATTGAAAATTACTACTCAGATTGGCGAGTCTTTCATATCAATCGTTAATTATTTGTAAATTAGCTGCATTTAAGCAGATTTTTTAGTGTAAAGCACAAAGATGAAAGATGGAAATTCAGCTTACACGATTTGGCATGGTTAAGTAAATTGAACTATCCAGGAAATGATGCATTGTGTTGGCTAATAGCTATTAAAAACGAATAAAAATATAAAATATAATTCTTTGTAATTGGTGGAAATCATCACATATAGAGATATTTTATGTCGGTTATAGAATTCTAAACTTGCAAACCAAACAACATGTAACTCATATCTACATCCAAGATCTTAGCTAGATGCTTGGGCAACACATCCCATTATTCATCCACGCGTATGTGCGTGTATATAAAAAATCAACAGATCCAATATTTGTGGTATCTAAAGTCTAAACAGCAAAGCAATTTCGAAAATTTAAAAAAAAAAATGAAAGCTGATGATGACATAAAATAAAACTTATGAAACATGTCGGGTAAATTAGCGTTCAAATGATAGAAGAACGAAAAAGTCTACATGAATCAAAAGTCTTAAACATGCAAAATGAGAAGGAATGATGAATCAAACCAAAGAAATTCAAACAAAATTTGAGAAGGAAAAGGACACAAATATTAATGTACACACCCGCGCGCGCACAACCAAAAAGGTTCTTATGTCAGTTGAAAATATATACAAGATCTAAGGATGTGACCTAAGTCTTTTGACGCGTTCTCGCAGTTGTTAATACTAATACTATTTGTTTTATTTCTTCTGCCAACGTTGTTTAATATGATACTAAATACACACGAGTCGAGCGAGAACCGGGGTTAAAAAAAATAGAAAACGATTGTCATCCTGGAGATGATGGAAAGGTACGTTTTAATCAAACAACGACTATATATCTGACTGCTATAGGTCGTTGAATTTTATCTGGCGCCATTAAATTAAGAAACACAATCTCAGAACGAATGATAAGACGGATACAGTTGATAAGAATGCAAGACATCAACCAGCATTTCATCATGAAGTAATATTCGATCCAAAATAATGGCAGCGATAATCAAAAATTAGAAAGGGAAGGGCATTCCATTTTTTACCTCTTTAAATAAATTCATGGTACCCTCACGTTGCCTATTACCTGCCCCGGAAATAACTTCTGTTGAAAGCAGACCAGCAAAATCAAGGAGGATTAGCATAAATCAGGAATCGGAAAACTTCGAATTCGAGGCAGAACGTAATTTGCGAAACCTGGGTTTAGCGTCTAAGGAAAAGCATGAGCCACAATATGCGGCGGCGAAACAAGAGAAAGGGGCTGGTTTTCCAGGAAAAGCAGGCAGTAAGGAATTACCATTGTCTGAACTCAAGGGAACAAAATGACGAAGAAGCCTTGAAATTGAATGCACCGCAATGGTAATTGGCAAGTGCTAATTGTTCAAGTTTTGTGGAACAAAGTTAAAAAAAAAATTGTTCGAGCTGAGGGATAATACGGCAATTTGATGATTTTATTTAGGAAAATTTTGGATAAAACCCCTTCAAAAATTTATTGATGAAAATGATTTAAATCAAAGTACTGTATTTTATGTATACAAAATTTACTTTCTGTGTGTAAAAATTGATTAGGCTGTTATCATTAACAAAAAAATTTTGTGGAGGATTTTTCCTCAATTTACCCTTTTATTTATTATTTATTTGGGCCATTAACAGCATAAACATAAATGTATTCCCTATTTTAAAGTAAATGCCGCATTGAAATTTTATTTTCAAATATGTCATACAACAATTGTGATCTAAACTCGAGTGAAGTATTGGTATTGATTATTTTTTAAATCATTCTATTTTTATTGATAAAAACAATAGGAAATGGAGCCTACATATTATTATATTTTATATAAATTATTTTAGTAAGAATATTAATTTTTCTCAAACTAAATTATTTAATAATTTTAATGTGTATAATTTAAATTAAAGGTCACTTTTTAAATTTGGGCTAACAAACTGAATTTTAAACACCCCAACTTGGCTCGAAGCCTATTTCTTTTTGTGTATGTTTGGGAAATATTTCCCTAAACGGTGTATGAAAGTCAAAATAAAAGGTATTTTAAAATCTGTAAAAAAATCTTGAAATCCATAAATATTTTCTCCCAACGAATTGGCAAACACATGCTATCTTTTTACATGACTATTTGACTCAATTAAATTCAAGTGCTGTCGAACCTATGCCTATTTCTAACGCCATCCTACACGGCTACACCAATGTGAAAAAAGGGTACTCTAGGGTCTACCATTTTGATTGTTTATGTATTTAAGTTTCTTAAAGTTAGTAGTAATTTTTGGAACAGGAGAAAAATAAATGGGAAAAAATAATATGTAATTTACCCTATCAAGAAAAAACACAGAAATGCACTTAAATATTCTGTGTGAAAAATAAGATGTAATTTACACTGACATAAATGGGAGATGCCAAATGAGTAACTAGGAAGTGGAGGCAATTATGGCATTATCAGGCAAGACGCGGTGTCATTAACATATACTGTATCAGAGAAACCAACAAAGGCTCCGCTAGAGGATTGGGTGTGTGTGTGTGTGTTTGTGTAGACACACACACTGACTCATGTACCTTGTTGTGTCTGAAGAATGTTGTGTGAACCGATTAGTTTACCATTAGCTCATCTACCTTTCACTCTGCATCAAAGCGAAATGAAAAATCTATAATTAGAAGCAAGCTCGAGATTTAGTTTCTAAGCAATATATATACTCATTAAATAAATTACATATAAAATTTCTACTTTCGAAAAAAATAAATTTAAATTCACTGTTCTAACTTATTGTTGTTTATTATTGAAATCTCCAATTTTGTATTTATTAAACGAGTAACAATTAACGTTAATTACTCAATTTCTTAATCTTCTTGGTGCCAAATTCACAAATGCATTTCCCAGTTGAAAAAAGTGCGTCCTCAATTAATGGAGCGAGGAAGATGCAACACTCGTCGTATGAACATTCATTTAAGAGCAAATAAGAACAAAGCCCCTCCAAGGCATCCCATCAAACATAGAAGATAAAGGGACGTATCGAGTTATCCCTCCTTCGATGATCAGACAATAACGCAAAGCAATAGACATACATACATACATACATAAAAATATATTATTCATTTATTATCCCACAAAACCATGAAGATAAATGAAAAGCAATATACATACATCTAATTGAGCCCAACAATATCAGATAAAATTACGACAAAAGGAGGATAAGAGCTCTGGGAAACGACATTTGAAGATAAATGAAAGGATAAAGTTGATTAAAAGTAAGCACTTATTTATCAGACCATGATATAACATTATTCAACATATTTATCCAGAATTGGTGGTGGTGACAGAAAATGAAGAAATGGAAATTGCCTATTCTCTATCACAAACAAATCAACAGAGTCAATGACATAACACACAGCGCGTCAAATGAAATTTAAAGGAGTTGAACAAATACACAGCGATAAGATAGATTTAAAACAACAGATTCTTCCTCATTTCCAAACCCAAAGCAGAGAGCAAGAAAAGATAAATAGTTACGGATTTATCTCCAGCATAATGGATCATAGTTATAATTCGAGTTTCAAATATACCAATTGATAATAGTTACGGATTTACCTCCAGCATAATGGTCCGCCCTCCTCCTCCATGTTCAATTACTTTAAGTACAGCATTGGTCTGCAATACGCATAGAGAAAGAGGTGCAACAAATCTGGAGCCAACGACAATTCGCACAGAAGAGGTGGATGCCAAGGATTTAGATTATCCATCATCACTGATAACAAACATATATATATATATATATATATATCGTGTGTGTGGTTTCATATACCATTTTCCTTACACACACATGAAATATGTGTGTGTGTGTATTAATCACCGTTAAGTTACATTATATTTCGAAAATAACCAGTTGCAAAATATAATATGGTGAGATAAAGAAAATTTTTGACGGTAAACTAATCACCATTTTGTAACTTAAGTAGAAAAATTAAATTGATTATTTGTAAGGCTAGTAGTGATTAATATATATATTGCAGACAAAATCAGAAACTAAATAACATGGATAAAATATCCATTAACCCCTTTTCTTAACATGAGAAGAGAGATAAAACCATGATAAACAAACTCAACTGACGACGTAAATGCTCAGCATTAAAAGATTTTTGTTTGCTAGTGTGCATTTTTCCAAAAAGAGAATCGTGAAATGATGTATATGGCTATATTAGTATGTATATTAATAAAAGCAAAATGCAATATGGAGTAAATTATTCATTAAAGCAGTTTAGATGAAATAAACCAAACGTATAAGTATAAGCAGAAAGGGACCCAAAAAAATTGTATAATTGAGAAGCTGCCATTCACATCTCACTTTACTCCTATTAACACACGCCATAAGATCAGATAATAAGTTTGAGGAACCATTTATTGAGACCGAATATATGCACCAAAGAAAACACACCTACCGATGAAAATAAAACAAGTAAAACTCGCAATATATACACATTATGAAAATTAGGGAAATAGTTTGTAATTTATTATCAGTACTTAAAGAGAGTATAGTTCCTTGCCGTGGACGAAGAAGGAAGCTGGCTGGCTGACACAACAACAAGGTGTCCTCTCAGAAACCTGGAGAAAAATATAGAATTAGGAGGAGTGTCTGCGTGGGAGCCTATATATGAAATTAATAAGATCTGAGAGTACCTCTTTCTCGCAAGCTTCCATGTCTTGTTTCTGAGTGGGTAAGTGAATTATAAGGAGTGGTGGTTGTTGATTTGAATTCAAACTTAAACCAAAGGGCGTAAAATGCATGCATGGCTTTGAATTAGGTACGGAAGGAACAACTGGAAGAAAAATTTAGGAGGAGGATGCATGAATTTGGATGGCGGCCGATTAAGCAGTGTTAATTAGTTATTAGTGTCTGTCTTTATTAAACCAACGAAGTCAAACATTAATTCTTGTACTGCTTTTTAGCCCTGTACCATGTATATGTACAAATATATCCTCGGCATTCTGTCCAATATATACATATATATATATATATGTTAATCATAGCTGAAGATATCCGGGGATTACAGCACCAAAATTCACTTAATCTATATATATATATATTTAAGTATTCTGTCTCTGTCTTTACTAACTGTATAAACTGAATAATAATTCCAAAAACAGTACAATTTTTTTATTTGAGTGCAGTAATGCGCACTGGTGCTGACAAATTGACAGTGAAGCGTGAACTGAAGCAAACACTAAACACAACCAATGCCCATTTTTTTATTCGGTTTTATATTTTTTGTGTTCGTGACATGGCATGTTTTATATATTTACGTGTATCTGTCACGAGTAATGACTAATGCCACTTGAGGCCTTGAAGACTGGGTTTGATGCAATAAAATAATATAATCGGACATTGGAAAAAAGAAAAGGGGCATGTATTTATTAAATTAATTAAAGCATACTATTAGATATAAAGGTGATTGTGATTGATTTCATAATCATCATTCATGTATCTGGGAGATTTCCACTCTAATTAAGGTACAGTAAGTGTCTTCATTCATAGCAGCAGCCATATTAATTATGGGAAAAATTATGGTTGGGATTCTAAAGCAAAGTAATTAAGGACATTGATCCTTGGCTAATTAATCACAATCTTGACCCAATTCTTCACCCCGCCGTCGCCATCACATTATAATTTTTTTATATATTGTTAACATATGTTCATTGTGCATTTTAACCTTCTCTGTTAATTATTTCACTCGACAGCCTAATTAACAACAAGTGGTCGTTACTATGTCATGGCTGCTTCATCCAGATTGAGATTACAATGCCTCGAATTCGGAGACTGCATCCAGCGAATTATTCAGCTTTTTAATAAAAAATAGTTGTCTTGACTGGTGCATGCGAACCTACTGTAATTTGACATTTCATACACACACATTACAAAAAAAATGATTTTCAGCGACGAATTTCAACTGCAACAAAAAAATGTCACTACTAAAAGCTTACTCTTCAGCCGTGACTTTGTAAGTTACCGCTAAAAGGCATAATTCCTAAAAATTCATCGCCTGAAGGTGATACTTTCATTGCTAAAGACAAGTGTTTCATCCATGACTAAAGGTGATGCTTTTAGTGGTGACCTTTTGTGTCATCGCTAAAGGCTATATTTTTAGTAACAACTTTTTTGAATCGTCGTCGTAAGTAAAAAATTTGATATTTATTTTATTTGTAAAAAAATTATATTAAAAATAAACCGTCTAAAAAGTAAAATTTATGAAATTAATTATCATATAAATATATAAAAATTATAGTTCAATCAATAATATATTATACATAAAACAAAATGCAAATATATAGGTATATATAAATATGTGTATATGTATAAATATATATATATGTATATATAAAAATGTCTGTAATTTATCATATAGCAGAATGTTATATATATATATATATACACACACATTTTAAGTATGTTAGGTCATTGCAATTCAACTGGTAAAGATTCACACACGCCCACTAAAGGGTTGGAGGTTAGATTTCTGGAGAAGACAAACATGTGGCGTAAGCGATGTAGCATATATGTGGCAGCATATGGTGTGGAGGGACCGGTAGCGATATGTCATGGGCCAACTAGTAATGATATAGCAGTTGTCGATGTAATAATTATTTTTTTAATAATTGTGTTTGTCTCCACTAAAACTATACTTTTAGACGCCAAAGTTGACCTTGTCACCGCTAGAGGTGACCTTCGGTGGCTACTTTTTTTTTTTGTTGCCGTCAATACTTTCAGAAACAGTCGCTACGACGGTGACTTGAAAGTCGTCAAAGTCTTTTTTGTAGTAATACTTGGTATTTTGGTTTAATTTCATCCCATCATCCTCTCGAGTAAAAAAAAAATCCCACTTAAAATTTTAAGAATGTAATAATAAATGGTAATTTAGGTTATTTATGTATTTATTTATTATAAATCCATCATTTTTTCCACTGATGAACTAAAGGATCACACTCATCACAGTGGAGTGGCACGAAACCGTCTAAAAAAAAGGCAACATAGTATACTATTAACTTGGGATTTAAAAAAAAGCGCCACTATTTATTCTCGCTTATTTTCTCGTAACTTAGTGCCCTTAAGTAGGCATATCCTCCCTTATTAAAAGGTTGTTAAAAGATTTATTTGGATCTCAAACATAAAACCTCAACCTACTTTATACTATTAACTTCATAATTTTTTAGGTAAAACTGAATATTTGACAACTAAGTTTTGTGTAAAGAGTGTTGAGCACCATAAAGTTTTAGGTGTTGCAAAAATATATGAAGTTATAAAATTTATGTAAATTTATTACAACTAACAGATTTATGTTTATTGATTTAAAATTGGAGAAAGATAGCGGTTTGACCCTAAATGGTGACATGGAAATATAACAATATTCAATGAGAATACAAGCTAGCTTCAAAAACCAGCATATATATAACAATATTCTGAATATACAAGAATCAACAACTTGTACACAGTCTGGCCAAAAAAAAAACTTGTACACAGAAAACCCTTTAAAATTACCCATTTTTCCTGACCAAATATTGTCGGGAGGAATAATAGCAAAACAACAATAGCAATATTCAGGGAACAATTGTTGTTCGAGAAAGTTTGAAATGTTGAAACTATTTTATAACGAGAGCATTTTTATATATATTGTAAAATTATTTAGACCGCATAATGATATATACCGTCTAAAATACATAATTATTTAGAGTGTATGCTTATATATGAGGTCTAAAAATGATCTCCAAATCATATTTTTTAG
>JANTPZ010002243.1:0-27280 GCA_025593235.1 Vachellia pachyceras
CATCTTTCCTACTTTTCTTTATTCTCTTTCCTCTTTCCTACCTACTTTTTGCCTCAGAATCCGTAAAATCTAATAACTTCCCAAACATAAATCACTTTTCAAAACCTAAGTTTTGACTCGGAATCTGTAACAGCTATTTTCCAAAATCTATTCTCCAAAATCTAGGTTTTACCTCAAAATTTGTAAATATTATTCTTAAGAGGGTTTCAAAACAAGCCCTAAAAGTATTAAGATTAAAACCAACATTGGTCAAGAGTATGTGGATCAAAAGATTTACGCAAACTTGAGAGACTAAACATTTTATTAATAAACAAGATAGAAAATGGTGTCACATTTGCTTATTATAGTTGCATTGCAAGTTGCCTTATTTTTTATTTTGAATATATATCGCTTGTATATTGCGTGAGATGGAGATCACAAGCCAAACATAATGTCACAAATGACATATCTTATACCACTGGATTCAAGAGTTTTTATATATGTATATTATCTTTAAAGTACCTCTAATGAACCAAGAAAAAATTTAAATTACATTAATTATGTCTTACATTTTAATAACGATTTAATTTATCTTAATTTAATATTACACCATATCTTTAATATAAACCTGAGTCTTAACTTTCTTTTTCGGTAAAAGAATGAATATAAATAAACTATTTTAGATTATATATATTTTCTGAAATATTTATATGCATCATTTGATTATATATCAATTTATAAGTTAGATATATTAATTGAGAAAAATGACAAAAAAAGGTTTATTTACCTTTTTTTAGTCTCCTAAAAGGCCAACTTTAACGTATATTAAGGATCGAATGTAGTATCAAATAAGGGTAAAATTAAAAAGTTGTAAAAATTTGAAACATGATTAAGTAATTTTAATTATATGACTTATAAACAGAGAAAAACATATTCTCCCTGTGCCCTATAATTAGGAGTATAGGACCATAGGAGCTTATAAATGATTCAATTTATTTTAATTTTTTATTTTATATATGAGTTATTTATGTCAAGTAATAAGGATTTACAATTAATTTGACAAATGGACACGGTAATGTACATTATGCCAACTGCAGTGTATGAAAACTCAACCAAGGAAGGCATAAAAAAGAAAGCCAAAAAAAAAAAACTAGATGCAAATTCCAAGCTTAACCTTCATTCAGCCTCAAAATCCTACTGAGGAAATTATTTCCTTCATTTCTAAATTTTCAGGCCAATTTTCTGACATCGGTGTTAAAATTTAACAAAATACCTCTAGAACTTCCTCAAAATTTCAAAATGTCATTACTTTTTTTAAATGATCATTTCGTCCGTATTTTTTTTACATTTTAAAAAATGACATTTTTACCCTTCCTTTCAAATTCCATATTCACCCTTTCCTTTCATTTTATGATGGTTTTTGATGGTTTAGTTAATTGTTTGGGTTTAGGTTTACATATATTTTCTTGTTTCAATTTTTCCTGATGTTCATTTAATTTGATTCAATGTTCTTTGGAAGGGTAAAAAGAATTCAGGTGGTGACACATGCTAGCCACTCCCCAATCTTTTTATTACTATAATTAGCATGTTTTATAAAATTAAATGTAATTATGAACAAAGTAATAAAATATGTAAATATTATAGGTATAAATTGATATATAAAAGAGGTTCCTAATAATACCGATTCATTTTAGTTTTTAAATAAAACAAATACATTTTTAATGCATATTCCATTACTACATATACGTGCATTAGAAATACCACGAAAAGTAGCGCGGAAGGTCACTACCAAAAGCTGACAAAATTATTAAAAAATAATTATTTCGATAGTGGTCATATCATCACCGGTCGGCCGATGCCACATCATCAAAAGTCAAAACTATTATATCACCACTTATCCCTCTACTAAGGTGTGACTTCATACATGACACATTACTTGCACCACATATCACCAACTAATAAATTAGAAAGTTTGCCTTTATCAACCCTTTGACTATGTGCACAAGTTTTTGTCAACTGAGTTATAACAATTTTATATACTTTAAATGCCTATTTAAATATATATATATAATATTCTACTATATAATAAATTACAAATATTTATATATGTATACGTAGACACATATATATTTATATTTATATGTTTACATTTATTTTATATATAATATATTATTGATTCGACAATTATTTTTATATATTTATCGGATAATTAATTTCATAAATTTCATTTTTAGGTTAAAAATATTATTTTTAATATTATTTTTTACATTCAATAGTAACCCCTAAAAGTACAATTTTCATTGATGATAGAAAAAGTTGCGGCTGAAAGATTCGTCTTAAACGACAACAGAAAAAGTCGCCACTGAAGATGTCATCTTCAGCGATGACTTAAAAGTCATTGCAAAAAATATGACTTTCAATGGCAACTCACAAAGTCGCTGAATGATACACTTTCAATGGCAAATTTTGTAGTCGCCGCTAAAAATCATTGTTAAAAATCATTTTTTGCAGTGAAGAAAGAAAAATTAAAACCACTAAAGACAACTCTATATTTAAAGTAAATAGAATTAAGGCAAAACAAAGACAAATAAACTTTTTACATAAAGATATACATCACAGAAGAATAGAAGAACAAATAAAAGACTTCAGGATATAAAGCAACAAACATAAGAATTAGTCTACATTACGTTTACAATGTAAAACCATTTGAAGGGTATAAAGACTAAAAAGAAAAAAGTATAAATATCTAAATGTTAATTTATAAAAAGTAAAAGGTATTCATATATCAGTTCATACAAGTGATAATTCAGATTACATAATCAAAACTATATAATATCGATTACCTGATTTAATGTAATATGTTGTAATCAGCATTGCACTTGATTACTTTATTATATCAACCAAACGAAATGCTTAAATCAACATAATGCATTAATGCCATGTAGTGCTAGGAAACGGGCTGGCCCGCCAGCCCGCGGGCCAGCCCTCGCCCGTTTGGCCCATTTTTATGGCAGTCCGAGCCCGTTTCCCACCAGCCCGCTACTTTTTTTATTTTTTTCTATTTTAAAATTTTATTTTTTATTGAAATTTTATTTTTTAAAAAATAATACAACACATTTACATAAAATTTACCAAGGCTATTTGATATTTTAGAAGAAAAATACAATACATTTCTAAAAAATATAATTAACAATGTTTACAATACCAAAACATAATACATAATCAACAATCTCCAAAGTAAGTATTCATTTAAGATGAAATAATAAAGTTTAAAATAATACTTGAAGATATTAAAAGTTTGAAACATCATCATCTTCCTATTAAAACTATAAAAGGTTCAATTTTTGAAAAAATTTTAAAAAAAATAAAAAAAGCGGGCTGGCCTGTCAACCCGCGGGCCAGCCCGCCCTAGCTCGTTTGGCCCGTTTTCAAGTGGGCTGCCCCCGCCCTTAGCCCACGGGCTGAGCCCATTTTCCCAGCACTAATGCCATGTTTGGTATGGTGGAATTGGGAGGAGGAATTGGAAATGGAAATCATTTCCTATGTTTGGTATGGTGGAATTGAGGGTGGAATTGGAAATGGAATTCAAAATGGGTAGAAATGAATCCCATAATGTAACTCATGGAATTGTATTCAATTCCATGGAATTGATTTTTTGGCCCCTCATTTTTTTATATTTTATCCATTTCCATCCTCATCTCCATCTTCATCTCCATCTCCATCTCCATCTCCATCTCCATATCCATTTCTACAAAAATCAATTCCAGTGTACCAAACGAGCAGTAAGATTACAAATCCCATTCATGTAATCCAATCAAATAGGCTCCACTCTTATCCATCCGATCTGAATTGGCCATTACTTTATAGCATTAACCTTTTGTTTTTGATCAAAATGCCACTCCTGATAACTTATTTCATGTAATCCTGTTAATGATTTAAGTGTATATTGATCCTTTAACTTAACTTTATGTTTCAATTTTGATTTTTTGTTTTAAAAATGCATTTTTAGCCTCTTATTCTAAACATCATTAATTATATTTAATAAAAAATACTGACTCATAAAATTTAAACGTGATTTAGGGCTTGAAATTGTAAGATTATCATCCAAATTTGCTGGATCAATATTCTTTTTAATTGAATATTAAATGACTAAAAATGCAGTTTTTTAACTTAGAAACTAAACTAAAACTAGATATAAATTTTGAGAATAAAACTTATACTTTAGCCTATTACTAAATTGATTAATTTTGACTCTATTACAAATTTATTTTTTTAAATCCTAAATTTTTATTTATGAGTAATTTCAAATATCTGAAATCATTTATTTAAAATTTATTATAATATTATATATATACATACACACACACGTTGGCCAAAAACGTACTTCAAGCATACGTTTTTCACTTACAATTAGAATATAAAGATAGTAAAATGATGTAATTCGTAAAATATTATTAATATGTCAATCTGATAATTTAAAATTCTTAAAAATATTTCACTAAATTTATATTTGTTAAAGAAATTATTCACAATATTTATCTACTTGTTAACGTTTATTCTAAATAAAAATATTTCAATTTTATATAAATTTACCAAAAATAGTAAACAGATAACTCGTATTACATAAATTTAAAAATATGCTTTAAATTTTTTTACAAAATTTTTTAAGTTTGTGTTAATTATTTGAACTAAAACTTATTCTTTCAAATTAATAAAACATAATTAGTATATTCCATGCATTGCATTAGAAAAATACATCTAGCTAGTTAGTACCTTATATGTCTTCAATAAAAATAAAAATAAAAATAAAAAGTACACGTACCTTATAAGAAAAGAAGGAAAATGAAAATGTCTGGTTATCCAAAAATGTAACAACTTTCCAAATTATGTGCGTGTGCGCAGATATATAGATATATTTATTATACATATATACATACATGTACTGTGTGTGAATCTAATCTTAGATAATTCAATAAAAAACATTATTTATATCTAGCTCGTAATACATAGAGCTTATATTTAAAACTGAAGGTGGTGTTATATGTAAACTTATGTAAACTTAACACATTATAATTAAGAAACAGACAAAACTAGGTATACAACCCAACTCATTTCAGTCTCCACAACAATATAATGGGTTCGTTTGGTAAAGCGGTGGAGAAGTATTTATGGGTTTATTCACACAAGTCGAGGCAAATATGTGGAGGAGATTACCTTGTTTTGGGGAAAAACACTGTTGAACGTGCTTATGGATACAAGCAAAATGTTGCCAAACAAGCACAATGTATTCAGAAATTGGTCTAGTTGTCAATCGAGCACTGAACGGAGCTGTTGCCGGCACTGTTGATCGGCTTCTCGGCTGGCTTGCGATATTTTTCCTCAGTGTGTTTGGCCATTGACATGCTATCCTCAAGCAACTTCTTCATGTTGGGAAGTTTATAGTTCTGAGCCAAGTAAACCCCACAGACTGTCCCTGCTATGAAGGGGAAACTAAATCTGATTATACGCATCACACTTGTGCTGGTCTCTATTGAGTTTTATCGCTTTTGTGAGATCGGATTGATTTCCTATAAAAGTTGTTCAACCAACGCTAAAACAAAAATGAAAAAAAAAAAAAAAGCAGTCAGTATGTGCATAGAGTAAAATCTATAACTGATAAAACTGGAAGGTAGAAAGAGATAGGGAAGAGAGAAGGAAAGAGCCGTGAGAAATCCTGGGTATGTGTGTGTTTGGCAACATGGTTCAAAACATGGTTTAAATTCAAACAATGATTTTTAAAAACAGAGTAGACACAAACTCCACTAAAATTCAAAATAGTTTTTAACCCTCAAAACTATGTTTTTGTGCAAGTAACATGAATACTTTCAAATTCTTTAAAATAGCTTTTAACTTTCAAAACCATGATTTAGGGGTTAAAAATCATGGTTTTCTAGAAGCTGTTTTTTTTTTACTTTTTCAAAAGTTATTCTTCACAATCTATCATCTAAAATTACTTTTGTCACTCTATTTATAAAAGCTCTAGGAGGAACAACAACAAGAAGAATAATAATAAAATGTATAACATAGAGATGACATAAACAAACCATGAATAAACAATGGGTACAAGAAGTCCCATTTCAAACAATCCTTTCAAGATTGAAAATTTTACTACCAGAAAAATATCATTTAACGATTAGTGACCCTCGTTTTAGCGACAGATTTTTTCGCACTAAATGACATTTTTCTACCGTGGCTAGTAAACATTAACATGCAATCCCCTCCACACCAGAATTACATACATGTGTGATACCTCTTATTGCCGGTTTTGATTAACGATGGATCTATCGGAAACTGTTTTTTCAACACAATTTATGATTTACGAAGTAAGCATGTGAGAGAAATTTTATTTTAACTTGTGTAAATGTGAATGCCAAAGAATTTGAATATATTTTAAAGGGTTAAGGTTAACATAACGAAATTATTTTTTCAGGAACAATTTTAACTCATTCTCTACAAGAAGTTTGGTTAAGATACTTATATTACATGTTTCAGTATTAAAATAATTAATATTAAAGATGAAAACATGAAAGATAAGCTCAAAAACTTTTGGGTACAGGTTCCAAGGAACAAAACAATTACCATCAAGTCCCTAAAAATAATGAAATCAAGTTGAAGTTCTGTGAAATATGAGTTAGATTAATTGTAAATATGAAAAATACCTTCTCAACCCTTGTTATTTTTTATTGAAATCTATAAGGCATGAAGGAGAAGAGGGCAATAAGATATTTTCACATTTGGAATTAATCTAATTTAGATCCAAGAAACTTTAACTCAATTTCATAATATCTAGAGACTTTATGATAATTTTTTTCTTTTCATTGGAACATATACATAATTTCCACAAAAACTTCTAAGATGACGATGACAACTGGAAAATGACAAAATTGATTATTGAAAATGTTAAAGATAAGCACACAGCACAATACGTTACAGCAACAAAAAAAATTAAGTCAAATATTTCGCAGTTTGGGATCAACATCCGACCAATCTTAAAAATATCATAAGAACATCAAATAGCAGCTCGTTTACAGGAAAACTAATTTTTTTTTTGCCCATTGACACTCTTAACCTAGCTTCATCTCTAAAATGTAATCAAGCCGACAAGATATGGTGTTAAATTAGATCAGATGATTCGAAATCCCCAAGCTCTCTCAAAAGTTCCTACCCACAATTTTTGATGACAAACAAAAAAGGAATAATAATAATAATAATAATAATAATAATAATACAAGAATAACAAATAATGAATCGATTTGTACCGGCGGCGATGGTGGCGGTTGTACTTCAACGTGGACGACGAGATGGGAGGAAGAAGAAGAAGAAGCAGAAGAGGTTGGTGTTCCCATGAATATGGAGAAACTCATGATATACCAGGGCCGAATGCTTGAGCTGCAAGAACAGCTTAATTCAGATCTGGGGGATATTCTTTTTTTTTTTGGGAAATATATATTTTATGGAATATATGCTTGTGCTGCAAGATACCTCTCTCATATTACTCGATTTAATTTTCTCTTTCTTATTTGACCAAATATATATTTGTTCAGCCCTTTTGACTTGGTAAAAAATGTTATAATATTAAAACATCAACGGAATATATATATATATCTGCGTCACAACTTGGTTCTGGTACATGGTTCAATTTTTTTTAATATGAGCCATTAAAGCTCTTGGAACAACTTGGATTTGGGCTTTTGCATCAATAAATCTTGTTATTTACAATAATAGATGAGATCTAAGAACCTCCGATAATTAGTTTTTTCACTAAATACACGTATACTTCTATTAGAAGCAATCCACTCTTGAATTCTCGCGGAGATGATGCAAAATTGGTATAAAAAATGATGTTGCGATTTTAGGACTTGTTTCTTTCAGAATTTTTTTAATAAAAAGTTTTTTTTATTTTTTTTTGATCTGAAAAAGTTCCTTTTATTGAAATCTTAAAATAGTTGGAGATTCAAATATTGATTTGTTACGTTACGATAACTAATCATATCTACTAAACTCCATCATATTAGTCTAAAAATATCCGTTCAATCCTTTCTAACTTAGAAAAATGTTACTGGGCTATCAAAATTATATGGGCCTCTTATTATTCAGAACTTTGGTGATTCCTTTTAAATTGAAATGGGTCTAATTGTTGCTCTAGAATATTGCCAGATAGGTTTGACCAAAATCCAAAAATCGGACTCGAACGGTCTGAAACTGGAGAGCTTATTCTTGATACAATCGGACTTGGGTTGACCTGGTCAAACCTACAGGTTGGATTGGTGAACTGGTTTTATTTAATTTTTTTTATAAAAAGCTTGAATGTTAGAAACACAAAAAAAAAATAGAACCAAAGTGGGAATATGTGATTTATCAATTGTTCAAAAAATATAGCAACAAAATTAACATTGAATTTTTCATTTTCTATTTGAACAAATTTACTCATAAGGAAATAAGATAAAGTTATACCTTTAAGCCTAATAATCCTAATGTCAATCACTATAGTGTTAGAATTTATATTTAATTGTTGATATAATTTGTTTCACTGGAAAAAAAATTACTTATTCCTACAGATTTTGGCTAAAAATCCGTTGGAAAAAAGTTTTCTACGGATTTTAATCCGCAGGTATAAGTTCATAGAAATTTATTTTTCTACGAATTTCAGATCCGCAGGTAATTTTTCTGTAGGTAAATATCCCCAGGAAAAAATCCACAGGTAAAAATCCGCAGGTAATTATTTCGTAGGAAAATTTGCTGGTAATTTGGAATTTTTTTTAAAAAAAATCTATGACTTTAGTTACTAAATAGTTCAAATGTCTTCAACACCTTTGCAATTATTTTCACAGATAAAAAAATAATATCTTCAACACCCTTACAATTATTTCACTCACACATTAGTGGAATTCAAACGTCATATGAATTATAACATTAAAAGCGAAAAAATGCCACAAATAACTGTTTATCACCATCGCATCTAAAGCTACAACTGAGAACTAGATATAAAGAGGGGGGATTATTACTAGAATGAAGAATCAAGGGACCACATCAGTACACTGTGATGTGATCTTGTTTCACAGAGACATCCCCATTCACATTGATGTGATCTGTGGTGACTTGGTGGTCTTTTGACTTAGTTGCTGGCATTCCCAATCCTCTTTTGCCAACATAAGTTGCTGTGATTTCGTTCAATGCATCACCATATTCACTTACTAATGATTTAACCATCGCACAAGGTTTGCATATTTTTTAGATTTCCTCAGGCTTTCCCATCTCTGTCCAGCTCCGGGAAAAGCAAACACAAACGTAGTCTATGCATCCATTGGCTAACAAGTGATAGCAATTGACCATCAAGTTACACAGAACAATGGGAGAAGACTCCAACACAGAATCAAATGCTTCACGCACATGCATATGGTTGTAAAAAATCATTGAGGCTATATTATTGGTTCTTCTTCTAACAATGGAGACAAAGCTGAACATTAAAACTAAACGGTATATTGATGGACTTACAACACACACACACAGAGCATAATATTAGAACATAAACCTAGCTCTTAGATACAGACACCACAAAGACCACAAAATTCAAAGTACACTATCACCACAAAAATACAAATTTATTCATTCACAGGTAGGTTGATTAAAAGAGATGAATGTCAACGCAAAGTTGAACAAGTATAATAAAAAATGTTTACCAGCAAGGCCTGACCAGATTGCTATGTCCGCCACTGATAAAGAATGGTCACATCTGTACAGTTGCATGGACACAGATCAACCAAGGGACCACATCTGATTTCAACCTGATCATGATAGCCAAAATAATTACACCATCATTAATTACCAAAGAAAGAAACTAGGAAATATGGTCCAGATTCATAAGATTATACAACATAAAAGACATCAGCAAGTTGCAATCTAATTGCAGTTACAATCTTCAATATCTTCAAATATAATGTTCTTCTTCCATGATATGACCTCTAAAGTTGATTATTTTGGGGGCAAATCCTTTATTTGCTTACTTCTATGCTCAGCTGCACATACCAAGATAATTTAGCACAACTATTCATAGGCCATTTCAATGCTCAGCTTCACAGTGGTTTCACTTATAAACGAAGAATACCTTTTTGTTTCCTTAATTCACCTCCAACACAGAAAAGCAATCCTACTTGTGTGTGTGTGTTTGACAACATGGTTTAAAACATGGTTTGGATTCAAACAATGGTTTTCAAAAAGAAAGTAAACAAACACTAAAAGTTGGGGGTTGAAAATCATGGTTTTCTAGAAGCTGTTTTTTTTTTTTACTTTTTCAAAAGCTATTTTTCAACATCTATCTTCTAAAATTATTTTTATCACTCCATTTATAAAAGCTCTTGAAGTAGTAGTAGTAGTAATTATAAAATGTATAACATAGAGATGACATAAACAAACTATGAACAAACAATTGGCACGGCAAATCCCATTTCAGACAATCACTTTCAAGATTGAAGATTTGGTCACTGTATCTAGTAGTATAAACATTAACATGCAATAACCTCCAAACCAGAATTATACAAATGTGTGATACCTCTTGTTGTCGGTTTGGATTAGTAGTAAAAATTATTTTTCAATATGATTTACGATGATAAACATGTGAGAAGAATTTTATCTCAAACTCATGTAAATGTGAATGCCAAAGAATCTGAACAGATTTTAAAGGGTTAAGGTTAATCAACACACTGAAATTATTTTTTCAGGAGTAATTTTAACCCTATTCTCCACAAGAATTTTGGTTAAGATACTTATATTACATGTTTTCAGAACTAAAATAATTAATATTAAAGCTGATAACATGAAAGATAAGCTTAAAAACTTTTGGGTACAGGTTAGAAACTCTGTGCCTGTAAGAGGAAAGAAAGAAGGAGCCCTAGCTGAAGCATATTAGCAGATTGAAGTGCCGAGACGGATAGCCCTAGGAGAAGTATGGGAATAAATACTCAGAGACAGGGATACCATAGTCAATAACTAAGTATAATTCCTTCCATACGATATACGCCGAAGCGATCAAGTAGAACGATGGACAACAACGGAGAAAAGAGGGGTTCGTCGGAGAGGAAAAGGATGAAAGGAAATCTAGCGAGAATGAATGAAGTAGCTTTTTAGTCGATCCAATTGGCAGAAACAGAAAGGGAATTCGAAAATAATGGAGCGAACGCGAAAGTAGCTTGCAGAAATTATCTACAGATTTTAAATCCGCTGGAGAATTACCTGTGGATTTTCTTTCTGTAAGTAACTTTCTTGCATATTTAAAATCCACGTAATTTTTCGGCAAAAAATATCCAATTATAGCAACTAATAATTGACATAACTTTTCCAAAAATGCTTTCAACAAATTTTAGCATAGAAACATTTTTGGGTGTTTATATTGTGTAATGAGAACATCATAAGATTTCCATTTTGTGTTTAGTTTTGATTTTATTTGAAAATTAAGAAACAAAATCCCACAATCGAGCATCAGTTTTTGGGAGTATTTGCTTGAGAGTAAATTTTTAAAAGTCAGCGTTTCAATCTGACGTTGTTTCGGTTGTTTATAGTTGTGTGTTGCTCTGTAAATTCTCTGTTTATGTCTCTTTCCATTGATTCTCTTTGTGGTGCCTGCTTTTGTACTACATGATGTGTTGCATATGTGCAATGAATCAGGTTGTGATTGTGGGTTTTTGGCTGGGACGAGGTTTGTTTGCTGCCCCCTTGCAAGTTTTTTGTGTAATTAATTTTTTTACATGTGTTTATTATTTATAATTAGTGAATACATTGCACCTAATTTGTGTTTATTATTTATAATTGGTGTTTAAAATCCTAGTAATAATTATTTGGACTATTGGACTTGCTTTAAAATGATGAATAGTAATAAAGGTAAAGAAAAAGGGAAAGCATCATGGGGTTTATTAAGGAATGTATTGAGCACATCTACAAAAAAATCTAGGATTGGCCTTTGCAAAACAAGGGTGGAAGGATATTCTCACTACATTCAATTAAAAAATTGGAATATCATACGATAAAAAACAAATCAAAAATAGGTATGATAATCTGAGGAAAGAGTAGAGGATATGGGAGAAATTAGTCTCCAAAGAGACTGGTGTAAGATTTAACCATGCAACTAATAGGATTGTGTCAGATGATGATTGGTGGAATAGGAAAAAAAGGTGCAATCTTGTTAACGTCTACTCATGTTCTTCTTGAATATTTGTATATGAGACGCTAATTTTGGTTAATTCTATGCATGCAGGAAAATCCTGAGTATGAAAAATTTAGGGACAAAGGCATGAGATATGCTTAGGAATTGCAAATGATATTCAAGAATATGGTGGCATCTGGAAATGATATGTTTGCTATTAGTCCTTTTTCTTAAAACGTCCACTAACGAAAATTCAATTTAAAATCCTTTGTTTAAATAATATCAAAACCATAATTGAGCGTTAGACTACAAAGGTTCAAACCAAACGTAAATAATCGATAAATCAATCAGTCAAAATAAGTCAGCATATACATGATAAGCCCTGACGTGACACTATATAATAATACACATAACTAAAAGATGGAAGCACTACTTTTACAGAAAGTAGCTTAAGCTTCTGGAGACTTTCCTGACAGATCCGCACAGGGAACTACCACCTAGAAAAATGTTAAAGCAACAGGGTGAGACAAACATCTCAGCAACCAGCAATTCTATCTCATTAGGCATACGAGTAAGTGACCATGAGGTGTCAAGTGGGATAGTCAGATTAAATATAATAGCATAACAAAATGTCACTAAATCAACTTATATATAAGCATACATGTTTATCAATTTATGACATCATAATCTCTTGCTTATCTCATCATAAGATTGCATAAAAATCAATGCACAAGATTCATTTCTCGGATCTCCCTTATTCCTGCCTAGTCTTATTTCCTCTGACTGAACCCATGGGCCAGTAATGTCCCGTGCAACTGGTAGTACAAATATCGAGCTCTCCAATAAAGTGATATGGACCGGCAAAAATCCATGTTAGAGTAGGATTTGATAAGAGGGGGTGAATTGGTCACACTTAAAAATTAAAATGTAAATCATAGAAATTAAAACAAGGTCACTGAGAGTGTAGAAGAATAATGGACATGGCGATTTATCCTGGTTCAATTCTTTCTGACCTACATCCAGTCCTCAGAGCTCCTCTGAGATTTGCAATCCACTAAACTCAAGCAAATAGGCTTCACAAGCCTTTACAATTAAGGAGTCACACTCCCCCTTACTATTTGCAAGACAACAAAGACCTTCACTCTCTGTTTTTCAACAACCTCTCAGCCCAAAGAACTCAAAGCCCCAACTTAGAGTTTCTCAACTTTTACAAGAATGACTCACGAATTTAAACTCTCAAAAGAGTAGATAGATTAAACATAGAAGCTCACAGAATGATATTGAATGTTTATAGAAGACAAGTGACAGAGAGCGTATGAATAGTAGAAGACAAGTTATGAAATCATGTTGTGCAACTTGAGTTCTGAAAAGTGAGTAACTCGAGTGTCTGAAACTTGAATGCTGTGACTCGAGTTTATGTTGAAAGTTCTTTTGTAAACCAGTTATGCAACTCGAGTTATATGCTTCTGCAACTCGAGTTCTAGTATATCAAAAAGCTTCCTCAGTAGTTCAAGGTCACGAGAATCGAGTTTAATAAGCCTGAAACTCGAGTTATTGCAACTTGAAATGTGGAACTCGAGTTGTCCTTGAAAGTTTAGGGAAACTCGAGTTCTCCAAGATTGCAACTCGAGTTCTAGCACATAAGATTCTATAAAATAGATTTTTAGGCATGCAACTCGAGTTCAAAAAGAGCTGACTCGAGTGACCACAACTTGAAGCTGAAAACTCGAGTTATTGATGAAAGTTCCAGGTGATTCGAGTTGCTTAACCTCATAACTTGAGTTGAGACACATGAAATTCCTTGGACAGAGCACTTTAAGGCATGTAACTGGAGTTCTACAAATGGTGTAACTCGAGTCATCACAACTTGAAGTTGGAAACTCGAGTTATACCTGAAAGTTTTCCAAAACACAGGCATAGAACTCGAGTTATGAATCATCAAACTCGAGTTGTTGAATTGAAAAACTCATTTTCAAAAATTTCAAAGACATTTCCAAATCCTGCCACGTAACCTTTGAATTAAAACTTTGTTATCATCAAAACATGTTATCATCAAAACTTTGAATTAACATGTGCTAAATGTTTATGCCATAAACGAATTTTATCAGTTTGACTAATTAAACAAGAGTTAGTGAAAGCATTTTCTAAATCAATGGTATAACAGTTACCGTCCCTTGGAGCTCGGAGTTGAATGTTCAACTTTTCTTTATTGATCGGTAGATCTTTCTTGTTGATAATGAAGCATTCTTGTGAGTCGAAGATCACCCAATTATCTTTATCAGCACTTTGGCTCACACTCAGGAGATTGTGACATAATCCTTCCACATGATAAACATCTTTGATCGGAGCTCCATTTACATTGCTCACTTCACCAACTCCAACAATTCTGCAGGATTGGTTCCTCCAAAGCTTACTTTTCCTCCTTCTTTTGCTTTAAGGTTGACAAACTTCTTTTTGTCACCCGTCATATGTCTTGAGCATCCACTATCTATATACCACTTACTTGATTTAGATGCTCTAAGACAAACCTGCAAAAAGATCTTTCTTTTTCCTAAAATGACACGAAGTAGTTCTGTGTCCCTTTCTATTACAGTAATTACAAAAAGCAAATGGTTCAGACTTATGCACAGATTTTTGGAAAAACTTTAAATACTTTTGTTACCATTCTTCTTCCTACATCTGTGGAAATCGTTTGCTGGGTTATAACCTATGCCACTATGATCATTAGTTAGTCTTTGGTTTTTCAAAATAACTTGTAACATCTCACTGCCTTTTGTAAACTTTTCTAGAGATTTTGTTAATCTATCATTTTCAGTTTTTAAAATCTCACAATTAGACAGACAGAGGCAGTGACAATTTTCTCAATTGGTTTTTCCAGCTCCCTAACCTTCTTCCTAAGAAATGATAATTCTTTTGCAAATTTTAATAGTTCAAGGTGCATTTCATCATAATCTTCAAGTAATTCATCATAAGTGGGGTTGGTGAGAATTACCTCCTCTATCTTAGTGTCTTCTTCTTCCTGTACTACAAGACAAAGGTTTGCTTCTTCTTCTGAGGTGCATTTCATCATAATATGAGGTGCTGTCGCTCCAAATGCCAGAGACATACGCCTTTTTCTTCTTAAAGAATCTCGGTTTCTTTTTCTCATTTTCTTTGTTTTGAGCAGTAATTAGCGGACAGTCTGCCCTTAAGTGTCCTGGTTTGTTACATTCGTAGCAAACAATCCTGCTTGATCCTCCTTTTGGTGGTTGTCGAGTCTATTGATGCTTTTGGTACATTCTTCTGAACTTGCAAACTACCATTGCAAGTTCTTCATCCTCAACACCTTCTTCTTCTTCTTCCTCTGTTTTAGGTTCATTTTCTTTCTCTTTTACAGATTTGAGTGCAAGCCCCTTTTTCTTCTTTTCTTCAATGTTGGATAATTCTTTCTTGAATTTCTGTTTGCTCTCATACTCTGCAAGACTCCTAAACAATGCTGCCACTGAAGTCATTGACTCTCTACGGGACTCTTCTATGGCTGTTACTTTAGCTTCCCACTTGCTGGATAGTACATTGAGAATCTTTCTCACTTGGGAACGTTGATCGTATGTTTTTCCAAGAGTGGCTAACTTGTTGATCAGGTGAGTATGCCGCATTTGGAATTATGCAATTGTTTCTTCATCCCTCATTTTGAGTAAGTCATACTCAGTGGTAAGCATGTTTACTCTGCTTTCCTTTACTGCTTCAGTTCCTTCGTAGGCAATCTCCAATGCTTCTCACATGTGTTTTACAGAGGGTAAAGTGCATACTTTGAAGAAATTGTCTTCATTTAGGGCTGCTTGCAACATTAAGACAGCTTTACGGTTCAATAGCATTTTCTTCTTGTTTTCATCATCAAACTCTGCTTTCGGCTTTGGAACCGGCTAGTCTTTATCTTTCTTCATTGGTACAATGTTGCCTATTTAAAAAATATCCCATAAATCAAAGTCAGTTGTCATAATAAAGTTCTGGAACTTTATTTTCCAGAAAGAGAACTTCTGGCTGTTGAATGCTGGAGGTCTGTTTATTGATGCTCCATCGGTCATCACGTGTTTGCCAAATCCTGCCATGATAGCTCTGATACGATGGGGGTGAATTGATCACACTTAAAAATTAAAATGTAAATCACATAAATTAAAACAAGGTCACCGAGAGTGCAGAGGAATAATGGACACGGGGATTTATCCTGGTTCAGTCCTCTCTGACCTATGTCTAGTCCTCAGAGCTCCTCTGAGATTTACAGTCCATTAAACTCAAGCAAACAGGCTTCATAAGCCTTTAAAATTAAGGAGTCACACTCCCCTTACTATTTACAAGACAACAAAGACCTTCACTCTCTGTTTTTCAACAACCTCTCAGCCCAAAGAACTTAAAGCCCCAACTTGGAGTTTCTCAACTTTTACAAGAATGAATCACGAATTTAAACTCTCAAAAAAGTAGATAGACTAAACATTGAAGATCATATAATGATATTGAATGTTTACAGAAGACAAGTGACAGAGAGCGTATAAATAGCAGCGTTGTTAATCATCATCATCTCTTTCCGTCTTCAATGCTTCTCTATTTATAGATGAAGTCTTTCAAGTTATCCATTAGAGAAGGCCAAATGTCCGTTACTCAGATTGAGTAGTCGTTGTCTCTGGTTGGTGTGAGCATTGAATGCGGCAATAAATGAAATCCTTCGACGTTGGTGAAGACTGAAAAATTCTGATTGCTTCTCGTTTGTTGGAGATCTTCAGCAGGTGAAGCTTTTCCTATTTCATAGGTTAGTAAATGAGCATTTATGGTGGCAGGTAGGATTTAAAAATCTTTGACAGAAATAAGGAAGGATTTGGTAAAAGTGAAGCTCCGTGTCAGACGCTGTTTGTCAGATAAAGTTGTGACTCAAGTTGTGAGAATGCATGACTCGAGTTCTTCCTCATGGTTTTGAAGTTTATCTGAAATGTCATGTTATAAAACCTCAAGTTTTCAAAAATGCATGACTCGAGTTGTAGAAACTTTTATTTGGATAACTCGAGTTCAGACTACAAGTTATGAAATCATGTTATTCAACTTGAGTTCTGAAAAGTGAGTAACTCGAGTGTCTGAAACTTGAATGCTGTGACTCGAGTTTATGTTGAAAGTTCTTTTGTAAACCAGTTATGCAACTCGAGTTATATGCTTCTGCAACTCGAGTTCTAGTGTATCAAAAATCTTCCTCAGTAGTTCAAGGTCACGAGACTCGAGTTTAATAAGCCTGGAACTCGAGTAGTTGCAACTTGAAGTGTGGAACTCGAGTTGTCCTTGAAAGTTTAGGGAAACTCGAGTTCTCCAAGACTGCAACTCGAGTTCTAGCACATAAGATTCCTGGAAAATAGATTTTTAGGCATGCAACTTGAGTTCAAAAAGAGCTGTGACTCGAGTGACCACAACTTGAAGCTGATAACTCGAGTTGTTGATGAAAGTTCCAGGTGACTCGAGTTACTTAACCTCATAACTCGAGTTGTGACACATGAAATTCCTTGGACAGAGCACTTTAAGGTATGTAACTCAAGTTCTACAAATGGTGTAACTCGAGTCATCACAACTTGAAGTTGGAAACTTGAGTTATACCTAAACGTTTTCCAAAACACAGGCATAGAACTCGAGTTATGAATTATCAAACTCGTGTTGTTGAACTGAAAAACTCATTTTCAAAAATTTCAAAGACATTTCCAAATCCAGCCATGTAACCTTTGAATTAAAACTTTGTTATCATCAAAACAAGGTATCAACAATCCACAATGCACAAGAACGGACCATGGGTTTCCCCTCTACTATAATAGTGGGGTGTCATTGCCCTATCAAATATAATTGGCCAAAGGACTGACTAGTGTACACTGGTAGCCCACCACCTTATTTCCTCTTTTTGTACAAGAAAATCACCCCTTATTTCCTATAAAATAATCTCCCATCAAATCAACATCCACCACTCCCTCTCATATCATCAAATAATAAATCTATCATGTATCATGATCAATATCACATGTTCTCGAAGCAACATTTGTAATATTATAAAAAAATAGAAATAAATCACCTTTTTATTTCATAATGAAAATAGGTCCCACAGGACAATTTCATTAACAATATAATTTTGTTACACAACTCAAATATCAATGGCACTTTTCATAATTCTAATTATTTAAAACCACTTACAAACATGTTATAAGCATGCACAAAGAGAGGAAAGTGGTTACCTCTCGCCAAGCAACAAAATACTACCACAGGTAAATCCTCGCCCAACACCAAGTTTCTATAAATAGTCTACAAAATTAAATAGCACTACACATTAGTCTACAACTAACTTGGGTAGTAAAATTATTGCTTAAAAGACTTGAAATTATTATTTCCACTATTTAATATTATTATTTATACTAAAATTCTAATTTAAAGTTTAGGATTTTAAAGATATAATAGTTTTTTAAAATTATAAACCCCTAATTTATTAAACAATCGAATTTAATTAAAATCTAAAGAATACTTGTAATATCCCAAATAAATTATTTAAACAAATTTTTAATAAATAAAGGTAGCCACAGAAATTTATTTACACACTTTTTATTATAAATATATCTATACTCATAAATATAATATATATATATATTTAAAAATTGTATAACCGTAAAAACAATAATCCACTCTCATGAATCTAACCATTTAATCATCAACTATTTAGTAAAAATACCAATATATCAAAAATCATGTATTTTTGTATATAACTAAATTCGTAAAAATATTCCACGTCTACAAAAAATTAAATTTAACATAATAGATCATAGTTATAAAAATACATCTAAAATTTTATGGTCTTCCACAAATAAAACTTAAAACTGGACAAAAAACTAAGTATTAAAATATTCTCTAATCAGCATAATATTACTACCATTATAAAGAGAAAAATATTTAGAACAACTTTCGTGAAGGATGTTTAATGAAAATAAGTCGTTTTACTTACTTAAATACTCCCAGCAGTAAAACCTTATACTGAAAACACCCCTTCCAAATGCCTCTTCCCCTCCCCAACGCTCTCTCTCTCCTCTCCCTCACTCCACTGGCAACTCTCACCTCTCAATTGATGGGACGCGTGTGTGCATGTTGAGTAGTCTATGGGTGAGGGGTGTATGGGGCTATTTATAATACCCCCACAGTTGGCGCCATCTGAAATCTCTCTCTATTTTTTACACTCACCTTTTAACACTCAAACTACTCTCTCTCCATCCCCTGCATAACTCCTTCATGCAAGCTGACCATGTCTCTCTCTGTTTTCTTTCTCTTCATTAAGTCAAAGGTTGCAGCACCATTAATTCATCTACTGTCTCACACCTTCGGCACTCTTATTTCTCCACTGTCTCATGCTTTCTGCACAACTATCCTACTTCCAACATAAAGTTGACAGGGACGTGACATTTGCACCGTTTGCCTCCTAACGCTCAACACAAGAAGTTGACGATGTGTATTGACCCCACCATGGACCTAGAAGAAGGGTCAGGGGACAGTGAAGATGAGTCTTTTGGTGCATATAGTGTAGGAATGATGAATAAGTTGGACGGTATGCAATTCAGAAATATTGGTGAATACATTGCACTTGGTGGACCAAGTGGTTCTGTAAGTCATGACAAGAGGAAGAGTGGCGAAGGGTGGGATAGGAACAGAAAGAAGAAAACTCCTACCTCATAAAAAATAGCAGATGTGATCAGTAGGATAGCTACTGCATCCGAGGGTACAACAAAGATAGTTAAGGAATTGAAATATCAGGAGCTGAAGAGAAGCGAGATACCATCTGCTGCTGAGCTTTTTGTAGAATTGCTCACGATTAAGGAAATTTGTATAGACACTAATATTTTTGTCTGATGTTGTAGTCTATTTGGCATCCAAGTCAGTTAGGGAAATATTTATTGGAAGAAGAGGAGATAAGTGTCTATGAATAGAGTGGTTATATTTCATTGCTTTCAACCAACGACCATTTGCCAATGACAAATTTACACGAACTGTATTTGATGAATGTTGTAGGAATTCCCTTATAAATTTTCCATAACTAAATATATGTTTGTTTATGCCATGTTTAAATATGTCAATATTTTATATTGTTACTTTCCTCTAACCACTAACAGGTTATATATTTTATGGCTAATTGGAACGCATTGATGCAAGGTTGGATGGAGGGTGAGGGTGACAATGAAATAGATGAAGTAGGGGTGGATAGTCAAGTGTATTAGTCTTAATTGCTTCCACTTTTAAATCAATACATGACACAACATTTAGAGTTAAGTGCATTCATGTCTCAATATGTGATGCCGTACGTGTGTAAAGAGCTATGTAGAATAAGTGAGCAAACAAGTCATTCATGGGTGCAATAAGTGTTGCAAAGCCATCCTACACAGTTTCATGAACTGTTTCGAATGGAATACTATATATTCAACTTTCTATGCTCTAAATTGGTTGAACATGGGTTACAAAATTATTAGTTCATGGGAGTTCAAGAAATGGTTGCCTTATTATTGATCATAGTTGGGCATGGACACTGCAATAGGATGATATAATAAAGATTTCAACATTTAAGAGAAACTATCAGTAGACATTTTCATAAAGTATTGAATTCTTGCATTGGGTTGTCCAGCGAAATCATCAAACCACAGGACGCAATATTTTCTCAGTGCCATCTAAATATAAGGAATGATCAACAATAATGGCCATTTTAAAGCCTACAATAAGGAATATCGATGGTATTCATGTACCATGTAAAGTTAGTGTTACTCCGAAAGATAAATATATCGAGAGAAAGAGGTATCCAACATAGAATCTCATAACTGGATTGATTGGGATATATGTTTTACCTTTGTGTTAGCAGGATGGGAAGGTATTGCGCATGATACTCATATTTTTAGCACTGTAGTCTCAACTTTTCTTTGAATTTCCCCCATCCATCGCCAAGTATTTTTGGCACTTTAAATTCAATTGTTATTTAATCATTTTATATTTGCATTAAATTTAAACTTATCAAAATAATTTAATGCTACATTAGGAAAATATTATTTGGTTGATGCTGGCTGTCAAACACCAATGAGATATCTCGACTTGTATAGAGTCAGCACTATCATCTTACAAACTTCAGACGACAACCTGGATTTTAAAATAGTAAAGAGACCTTCTACTATTATCATTTAAGTTTGAGGTGTATAATTGAAAGAACTTTTGGGATTTTGAAGAATATATTTGCAATCTTATAAAATATGCCATTATACAAGTTCCGAACATAAGTCCATATTGTTTGTGCAACAATGGGTATACATAATTTTACTAGAAGAAATTCTGATACCGATGTGGACTTTATGAGAGCTCAAAGTGAAAGTGTTGTTGTTGAAGACACTGATGATGCTGACATTGACGATGCATCTTAATCAAATGTAACATTATCTTCAACACAGATGAGTCATGTTCGTTATGCAATCAGAGACCAAATTGTAGAGAATTTACGATTCAATTAATTATGTGATATTATTAGTTAGTTGAACAATTATGTGATCGAATCAGTTATGTGATATTATAAGTTAGTTGAAGAATTTTACTTTTTAATGATATTTAATTTACATATATTTTTATTTATTCCATTTTATATTTTTATCATTGTCTTTGTTAGTGTAGGATTTGACCAAGAGGGGGGGTGAATTGGTCATTTTTTAAAATTAAAACGTAAATCATAGATATCAAAATGAAGTCATCGAGAGAGTAGAGGAATAATGTACATGGCGATTTATCCCTATTCAGTCCTCTCTGACCTACGTCCAGTCCTCAGAGCTCCTCTGAGATTTACAATCCACTAACAGTAAACAACAGGGCTTCACAAGCCTTTACAATCAAGGAGTCACACTCCCCCTCATTATTTGCAAGAGAACAAAGACCTTCACTCTCTATTTTTAGACAAACTCACAGCCTAATAATCTCAAGGCCCCATCCTTGAGTTTCTCATCGAATATAAGAATGAATCACAAGTTTAAACTCTCAAAAGAGTAGATATGCAAATCACTAATGATCACATAATGATTTTGAATGTTTATAGAAGGCAAAAGATAGAAAGCATATGAATAAAAGCATTATTGATCATCGTCTTCTTCTGCCTTCAATGCTTCTCTATTTATAGTTGAGCTCATTCAATGTGTTCGTTAGAGAAGATCAAATGTCCGTTACTTTGATTGAATAGCCGTTGTTTATGGTTGGTGGGTGCATTGAATGCTGTAATAAATGCATTCATTTGATGTCGACGGAGCATAGGTTATAACTGTGCATTTATGGTGGCAGGTAAGTTTTTAAAAACTTTGACAGGAATAAGGAAGGATTTGGTAAAAGTAAGGCTCAGTGTCAGAAGCTGTTGTCAGATAAAGTTAGGACTTGAATTGTAGGAATTCATGACTCAAGTTCTATCTCATGGGTTTACAGCAATCTGAAATGTTATGTGTTAAAACTTCAAGTTTTCAAAGTGCCTGACTCGTGTTTAGAAAACTTTAATTTGGAAACTCGAGTTTACAATGAAAGTTTCATAATGTAGTTTTAAAAACTTTTATTTGGGAACTCGAGTTTAGAATGCAAGTTATGAAATCGTGTTGTGAAACTTGAGTTTTGAAAAGTATGTAACTCGAGTTGTTGAAACCCTAATGCTATAACTCGAGTTTATATTGGAAATTTTTGTAAACCAGTTCTGGAACTCGAGTTATGTGCTTCTGGAACTCGAGTTTTGATGAAGCAAAATCTTCCTCATTAGTTCAAGGGCATGAAACTCGAGTTTTACATACCTGGAACTCGAGTTGTCACAACTTGAAGCTGGAAGCTTGAGTTGTCCTTGAAAGTTTTGGGAAACTCGAGTTCTGCAATTCACTAACTCGAGTTCTACCACATGAAATTCCTTAGGCAGAAGATTTTAGGCACAAAACTCGAGTTTTAAGACGGTGAGACTCGAGTCATCAAAACTTCTATGTGGAAACTCGAGTTCTTGCTAAGGTTTTCAAATCAAAGCACAGACCTCGAATTTTAGAACATCAAACTCGAGTTTTGAACTATAAAACTCATTTTCAAAATTTCAAAACCATTTCCAAATCCTGCCGTGCAATCTTTGAATCAAAACTTTGTTATCATCAAAACGAGATATCAACAGTCTTTTCCTCAAACTTATCACAACATCTAAAATAATATATATAAATATGAATATGTAGCATTTAATGAGATTCATGTTCTTTTAAGTAATTTGCCACCAAAAATTACTTCTCCAATGTTTATCCAAACAGTTTCTCCATTTCATAGAAAGTCACTTTTCCAACGCTCATCCAAAGATAAATTACATTACATCTTTTAACTTCTACTCAGAATTCCTTTTCCAACCTGCGACAGTGAATCCACGGAGTAGAGGCATGAATGACGTCATTTGAAGCGTAACCAGCGTCGACGGAGTTAGAATCCTGAGCATGAGCCTCAAATTGTGATAGATTCGTCATGCTAGCGCTCTTCCTGAATGAGTTCAAAGTTCCCTCGTTGTCGCACACCAAGCAGCATAATCCCATTCTTCATCATTGCAGCTACTGGAGACCTTCTTCCTATTTCGCGTCTTCCTCTTCCTCGTTAAGCTCACCATCATCGATCTCTGCACCTCCTCGCTCTCCCTCCGACCGAGTGGGCCACCAAGTCTCTAAACGAGGGTGAGCGTAGTTGCGTAGGTGAGCTCTGCACAACTGTACCTCCCATGCCAAACTGAAGTACTGTCCTGTGTGTCAGTGTGATCATCTCGAGGAAGGGGATTGTTCAGAGCGTGGTTGAATGTTTTTTTATTTGATTAGAGGAGAGGAGTTGCTGCCTTGCTGGCCTAATAATAAAAAGTAAGTTAAATGGAAATATGTATATATATAAACAGGCGGGCACGGGCACCATGTGGGTGAACTCATGTCCCATCCCGTTTAAGATAGTACCCACCTTTTACGAGTCCAAAATGGGTGGGTTTAAACATGCGCATTTTCATGGGTCACGTGCGGGTTGTGTGGGTCCGAGTTTGCTTGCTAGCCCTAGGTTAATGTTAGGTGGCAAACATCGGTTTTAGTTTCCGTTTGACCAGGTCACATTGCTATTGTTTTAATATTTTCAAGGCATAATTGGGCCATAGGCTATACTTCCGAGGCGAAATTGGTGTTTAACCTTAGGTTGTATGGACATGTTTTTTTTTAGGTTTTATTTAACTTCAGCATTAGTATTCACTTGATTTTTTGTGATTAATAAAATTAACTCTTTAAATAAACAATTTAAGAATTAAACTTAAATAAATGTAACTTCAAACAATTAAATGCATGCCTTAATATGATCATGCAATAGTTGGAAAAGTCTATTGTAAAATCTCCTTTTTTTTAACAAGAAGTCCATACTAAGAATGGATCAAACAGCTGCCCCCTATGGTTTGATAAGATATTGGAACAAAGAGAGGCCATGTGGGAGGAGAAAGAGAAGCACACATTCATGTGGGCAGTGCCACCGCCTTTAATAATTTTCATTTATTGATTTAATTTATTTAAATTTAGATATTGATAAAATTATAAATAATGTTTCAATACTACATCTAATGTTTTTATATTGTTATAAATTTAGTGGTAATTATGTTGAATAAAAAGATTTACACTCATCTGTAAAAAACAAAAAAGATTAACACCTCAAAACTTTGTAAATGAAAAGCAGCAGTGGACCAATTAGTAGAATTAAAAAAACTTGTATTTTAAAAAACAATGTGGTATTTTAAAGATGCCAATAGAAATTTCTTAATATTTATTTTTTTATTTCTTTAAAAAGGACAAAACAGACAGAGCCGCCAGGGGTTCAGTGTCTTGAGCTTGACATGTTGGCATGGACATGAACTTGTTAGAGATGATTACGGCGCATGTTAAGGGTGCCACAAATTTTATAGAAAGTAAAATATAACAGAATCATGTATTTTTTTTGGGAAAATGATGGAAAAAGTACCACAAAAATAGTGAATCCCAGAAAGATGATTCAAAATTTTAAATCCCTGACAGATGATAGTTCCTCCCATGTCTTTACCCAAGTTTAAAGGAAATGTCCTCAATGCCTCTGAAACAACAGCCTTTACCATGCATACTTACGGGAGCCTTTCTACACCGAACGTAGTGTGCCTCGGTTTAGAAATGGCCGCCCTCGATGCATTCGGATGATTCACAATACTCATTTGAATGGGAGCAGCACCTTCTACACCGCATGTATGAATTACGGTTTAGAAAGCTCACATTCCACATTGAACGTAGTGCACCTTGGTTTAGAAATGCTTGGCGTCGATGCATTCAGATGAGGCACAACGCTCACTCGAATGGGGATAGGGACCTTATACACCGTACATATGAATTGCGGTTTAGAAAGCTCACATATGATCACTCTACACTAATCGTAGTGTTCCTCGGTTTAGAAATACCTGGCCTTAATTCATTCGGATGAGGCACAACGCTTATTTCAATAGGAATGGGCACCTTCTACACCGCACGTATGAATTACGGTTTAGAAAGCTCCCATATGATCACTTTACACTGAACATAGTGCACCTTGGTTTAGAAATTCCTGGACACGATGCATTCAAATAGGCACAATAGTCATTCGAATGGGATCAGGTAACTTCTACACCGCACGTATGAATTACATTTTAGAAAGCTCACAAACACAAAGGATAATTCCAATGAGGCCAACCCCATTGCGATGAAATATCCATCCGATTGAGGCATAACACTAATCCAAATAAGCCAATAGGTCATTTCTACACCGTTCAAATTATGTTCGGTGTAGAAAGATATTGCAACATCACCGTCATCCGGAAAAACTATATTTCTCATGCGAATAATGTTTGGAGAAAATACGATTTAGAAAGTATATCTTTGTAAACCGTTGTGGTTATCTACATTTTAGGAAGTTCACAGCTATGGCGTCCATTAGTGTGAAAATTATCATTGTAACTGCATGGTGAAATAGACGGTGTAACTGCCAATGCCTTGAGAAGAGTGAAAATTTGAGACTGAAAGATAGCGTTTCATTGGATAGGTCCCTCAAAAGATGCTTAATCTCATTTGGTTGTGTCTCTTCAAATCTGTGTTACCTTAAAAGTCAAAGGACAACTCTTCAACTTTTGATGCTTAAAAACCCTTCATATATCCTTTCCAAAGCTGTGGTTTGTTGAGGGTCATTATGAAAATTGCAAAACAACCTTCAATGGTATAGAGGTCGAAGCAAGAAATTTGTAATTATGAAGAGAAAAAGCCTTCCGGACATATACTTGAACATAACGTTCGTCCATAAGTTTCCAAAGCTGTGGTTTGATGAGGGTCATTATGAAAATTGCAAAACAACCTTCAATGGTATAGAGGTCGAAGCAAGAATATTTGTAATTATGAAGAGAAAAAGCCTTCCGGACATAAACTTGAACATAACGTTCATCCACAAGCGAAGAAGGAAGACAAAACAAAGAACGAAGAACGTAAATGGGAGGGGAAGAAGCGTTTTCTCCGCCACAAGCATCCTATCTGAGAGGCCAAGTGAAGTCTAGCCCATCTTAAAGTGCAGTCGCAGCCTGAAGTGCAGCCCTATCCTGTTATGATAGATCGTATTCCCATGAAGGGCAGCCTCATCCTTTGTCCCAGCTTACTCCCAGATAATGTGTCATCTTGATGGCATATGATAAGTGTAATATCCACCCTTTTTTTGTAAATTGAATTAGATGCCAAACTGATAGTTATGAGATAAGTTAAGCCCCAAAAATAATAGTACAGAAAGAGAAGATGTCAATGATGTTGGTACCTTGTTTTGATGATTGATTGAGCTTTAATTATATTAGTTTTCCTCTTGAATTTCCAGAGTCATAGAGTCAATTTTGGCCCATTCATGACCTTTTTGTGCTTAAATTGTGATTAGGAGTTGTTGAATTGGATTAATGTAATTTTGGGGTCATATGCCATGAATAATGATATATTTGTGCCTAATTTCTTCATGAGCAAGTGATACTGCCAAAATTTGTTATTTCATTTCAGGAATTCCTTGCAAAAGGGCAAAGGCAGCAACTCTGGCAAT
>JANTPZ010002244.1:0-20929 GCA_025593235.1 Vachellia pachyceras
ATATTCCAAGGAATTCAATTTTTGTTGGCCAATTTTGAAACGAACTGACCACTGGCTCCAACAATATTCTGGGTATGGTTCTGTTTCAGTTATCATTATAATATTCATTTATTATAAAATTAGAAGGTGAAATGAATTTTTATATTTATAATTAAAACAAACTTTTCAGTTAGCTGATGCATTTATGATTTAGATTAAAATATGGCTATGATCTTTTACGTTTACATTGAGTTTTAATTTGATTTCTTAAATTTAAAAAGTGCATTTTTAATGTTTTGAACTTAACACTGTTAATTTTATTTAACAGAAAATGACAATCCCAATAAATTTAAATGATATTTTGCACTTAAATGTAGATAAAATATGGATAAATTTTAAAATATAAAAATGACCATATTAAAGAATTGATATTTAAACATACTTTGATAGCACTGAATCAGCATTTTCTATTAAATGAAACTAAAAAACATTAATAAAAAAATTAAATATACAATTTTTAAATTTAAATGATCAAAATAAAATTTGATGTAAATTTAGAGGAGTTATGCATGCTTTAGAACTTGTTTGGATGTAAGGTTGAAAATAGCTTTTACAGATTTCGAGGTAAAACCTATGTTTTGAAAAATAGATTTAAAAAATAGCTTTTACAGATTTCGAGGCAAAATCTAGGTTTTGAAAAGTGATTTATGTTTGAGAAGTTATTAGTTTTTATAGATTTCGACGCAAAAAGGTGGGTAGAAAAGTGAAAAATAGGAAAAAGAAAGAAAGAAAAAGTAGGAAAGAGAAAACCTAGATTTCAAACCTAGGTTTTCAAACTGAGGTTTTATAACCAAAATAGCTTTTGGGAAAAAAATTTTGCTTGGACAAAACCTTGATTTTGAGGTAAAACCTAGGTTCTAGAATTGGTTGCCAAACAAGTCCTTAATTGTTGATCGAAGTAACAAAAAGTTAACACTTCTGAATTTCAGTTATCTATGATGGCGGGAGTAATATTTTTCTCGCTACGCACATATCCTTCCATCATAGATAACCATATTTGAAGCAATATTAAATGTAAGCATGTCTTCCAACCACGTTGATTATTATACCAAGGGATTAGTTCCTCAAAAAGACTCAAATCTCGTTTGCATACATGGAGGAAGTAGTTTAATTCCACACAGTACTCTGAAATTGAAGCTTTATGATGATTGAGTGATATGATATATGGTGCTTCTTGTGTCATCTTCACTTAGATGTAATGCACCCCACATGCTACAAAGATATTGGCAATAATTATTAATATTATTTTAAATGTTGACAGTCAATCTTTAATTAATTAATTAATTTAATTAGTGGTTTTGCATGTATACCAATATAATTATGGGTTTTGTCCTACACATTTTGTTGCCCCATTTGCGTCCATTACCATCAAATATAATCAGCATATTTGACTTAGCGTTTGAAAGTCTTATACGTACGTTCAATAGTACTGTTTTGTAAAACGAGATAATCTCCTTCATATATTTACCCCGACTTGTGTAAAAGTACTTATCTACTGCTTTTCTAAACGAGCCCAATAACATATGTAATGGTTGATCATTGATTAATCAAATGTTATGTCCCCATGCATGTTCCACTCATACCTCGAAAAATATTAAATAATTTTTTAAAGAGGTATTCGAATCATCGAGAATTTTAATATAGCAAGAAGAAAATGTAAAATTCAAATAGTTTAAAATAAAAACTTTATTTTATTGAATTCATAATTGAAAGATTATTTTATTTTTATCATATTACTGAAATAAAAATAAAAAAATAACTAAATCATTTATTATCTTTACTCCTTTGTCTCTATCTTCATGGAGACGTGTACTGATTATTATATTATAATGGTTTGATATTTGGTTTGCTTATGGGCAAAGTGACATATATAATTGTGGTTTATATTTTTTTAAAAAAAAAACATTAAAAGTAAACTAAAGATTTATTTTATATCAAAAGCTAGCTCCCACTTTCAGTATGCTATTTATGGATAGAAATGTCCAGATACAAATCATCTATATGTTCAATAATGTAGAATTTATGTATGGTGTTCCTTTTTAATAAATTGGATTTATCTAAATAAGTTCTTTCAAAAAAAAGATTGGGAGAGGATTCAGGCAATATTGCCATTAAGTGTCACTTTGAAGAGTCTGAGACAGATTCAAATTGGTAAGTGTCATCACTCACACCCTTTTCTCTGTGAAGTACGATTTTGTTTTTTTATAAAGGTAAGGAAGTAGGATAGACCGTGTAAGTTGTGTTTGGTAAGCCGTTTTACCAATGAATACGTTTACCGAGATAAAATTCCTCTCACATAAACTATTTCGGAATCTATGTTCATTTTTCCAATGGGCTATCCAAACGGATCCGTACCCGTTTGAGAGAAAGGTGACGAAGTGATTTTACGGTTTACGAGGTAAGTATGTAAAAGAGATTATCTCACAATTTATAGAAAAACACTGTTGAACATACATGTGGAGAATCCAAACGTTGATCCAAATACAGTCCTTTGTACGGAGTTAAAAACCCAAAAAATATATTTTTGTCTTAAAAAAGAAAAGAAAAGAGATATCTGAATCACCACAGATAAAATAACCACGTGAAAAACATTATTTCCTATTAAAGGTCTTTAAGGAGCTATTCTATTCTAATTAGCTAATAATATTTAAATATAATTCAATCAGATAATCATGTTAAGAAAGTTTTTCCCACAAAAAATGTTTGAAAAATTTATTTCAACTTAGTGTGACACTGTTTAAATTTAACTGAATCAGATAAGCATATAAAAAAATCATTTCTGACCAAAGGCCTTGGTTTTTTTTCTTTTAATTTTTTAGAGTTCACAGTTATTAAATGTAATTAAAAATTTTAGGAGGCTCTCAAATATTATTTTGCTGGCGCATTTCGCTTATAATTAATTAATTAATTATATGCGTGTACATTGTACATGCTCTATGCATCTGGACATTTTCAAATGGTATTCCACACCTGGGTGGTCCAATTTTTTTTACAATTTAATTATATATTTTAAATATTTAATTTTTAAAGAAGCCACGTATGGATTGCACTTGTTTTAAAGATGCTAATATGCCAACCACACGTGTCATCCAAATGAGGCTTCTTCTAATAAGTTCTAACCAACAACAGATTTAAATGTCCATATAACCTTTATCGACAAAATCAATAAGTCTAAATCAAAAATAATTAATACGTATTATAATTAAGTTAATGTGAATAATATGTGGTTTTTTATTAGTGAAAATAAAGGGGGACTTTTTTCCGGGGGAGAAACAGGATGTACCGTTTATTTTTTTTTAAACATAATAATGTGTTTTCTTTATTTTTTAACTCTTTTTTAGATATGCAAAAATTAAAATCTATATGTATGAGTTGAACGCACTAGACATGAATGACTGAAAATATATAATATAGATATGTAATCACCCTCTTTTATCATTTCTAAGATGAGAAATAATAAAAAAAATAAAAAATAAAAATAGAACCTATTAAGAACCATGATTATAAATTATAAAAAATAAAACTTACCTCTGGTTGTAAATAAAAAAATAAAACTTGAACCTAATAGTAGCTAAGATCATAAATGAAAAAAAAACTTGAACTGATTCTAATGTAGAAAATAAAATAAAATAAAATAAAATAACTAAAAATTTAATGGGAAAGCAACTTGAATTTAAATTTAAAATACTGATAACAAAAAAGGAATTACTAAATTCAACATTAGTCTATCAGTTATATCTTTTTAAAAATAAATAATAAGGGACAGTCCTTGAACCACTATTCCACAAGCACACGAACAAACTTTAAAGGCTGAAATGGATGTCGGACATAAAATGCTTATACCCCGTTTGGTATACAGAAGAAATTTTGATGGAAGGGAATCAAATGGTCAACATATTTTGAGTTCCATGGAACTTATCTCAGTTCCTATTATGATATTGAGAAGTGACACTTTCCATATTTGATGGAAGTAACATTTCCATAGAATCAACTTCCATCTCATTAAATTGAGTTATAGATGCTTATATAAAATTTTGAGATATTGAAAAAATTTTTTGTTGACTTGGAACTAATCCTAAAACATGATGTAACTTACCAACAAGCAGTTGATCGAGCTGGTAAGTGAGTTCGCCCCCCGTAAGGATGAGAACGCGTGTTCGATTCCCGGGAAGCGCTCTTGTTGGGAGAGGGGTGAACCCTGCCTATGTGGGCTGCACCCATTCCCCTCGAATCCAGATTAGTCTGTTGTCATTAGGCGCTGGACACCAGGCGGTTGGGTCTAACCCAATTCCACCAAAAAAGACATGATGTAACTTGGATGAATTTTGAAAAAAAAAAAGACTTAACAGAAGTCAAATTTAACGGCGGTGACATTTTAATCCCTTTTTTGAAGCATTATATGTTTTTTCATCCAAAAAATTGTTTATTATACTAGATGCTCTTTTGTAAAAGATAAATAGTATTTTTAAATATTTATACTAAATTAAAGAGCATTGAAGAGCATGAGATATGATTTTGAGAAGTACCAAGAATAATTTGAAAATCTCAAATGAATATTTTAATCTTTAACAAATATGCCGATTTATAAGAATATTAACAATTTACACAATTTAAGTGTATTGTTTCCTTTTATTTTTTTTAATATAAACCTCCCACTCAAAAAATCCTTGCGGGCATTTAACGCTGCACCAATATTGGGTTTGGTCATGTTCCATTTTTGAGGTTGATGCTAACGAATATTCATAAATTCAATTCATTTAATGTCTTATTAACGTCAAATCAAATATTATGGGATAAAATTTATATCAAATTCCGCATATTCCTTATGTGAAATTATTTAATCGTATTTGCCACATGTCCTATTTTTTATATAGATTTATAGTTAAGTAATAATATTGTAAAATAGAACATATAATCATATATGATTGGAAAATTTAAATATGATGAATATAAAGAACTTGATAGCCCTTCATAAAACACTTCCAAATCAATTAAAGAAATGATTCAGCTTCAATTTAGGATTATAACTCAACTAAATCGCGTCACAGCAAAACAAGGCCCAATTAACCAATCGAGGGAGAGCTATTTAAACTTTTAGAGATGATCTTACGGCCCAAGCTGGAGGATCTGGGCTCCGTAGTTTTTGAGGGAAAAACATTGAGTAGTATGGCTTGTATTAGATTAGACCCTCCATTTATTATTATTATTATTTTAGGTGAAAGACCCTCCATTTATTATTTAAAAGGAAAGAGTTCATGAACAAAGTAAGAAAATTTTGATGCCAAACACATTAAAATCCTTTAAAAAAAACAAAGTGGGACAAGAATCAGAAGCAAACTCGTGCTCTTGTCTAACAATCTACAAATCAAATTTTACTCTAATTATCAACAAATGTACATGTTACTTTGTTTCTTCACCTACAAGTATAAACAAAGTGGGACAAGAAATGTGTAAGAAATGAAGTAACCTAACTCATTCTGGTGTTCCATCATTCTTTTGATGACCAACAATCAAAGAATCACCATAAAAGCAACATGCAAGATATGGCAAGCTAGTGTTACTTTTCTCAAAGGCTAATACCATGGACGAAGTACCTGTTTCCTCTGTATCTGAGTATCATGTCTTCAGCTCCAACACACCATATATGGCCTTCAAGATCCAAGTTTCCTTTCATTTTTGCAGTTTCCCAGACAAACTTGAATACTCCAAGCGCTTGGTCTAGCTGCTTCACCCCACGCCCAATCATTTTTTCATCATCAGAGGTCAAGATTCTTCCCATGGACAGGCAAAACCTATCTTTACTTCCATTTTCATAAACCCCTCCACGCATATCCACTTCAATATCTGAAACTCTTCTGTATAGGTAATATAATAATAGAGTGAACAAACACCTAGATGAGTGTCCCAATGTTCTGGCGAGCTTCTTCTGTACTAGACTTTCTTGATGCCTAGCTTCCCTGTATCCAATACAATTGTCAAGTATAACATCTTTGATTTGGGAGAGACCCTCCTTCATTACCTCGAGCTTCGTCACATGCAGCTTAAGCATAGTTTCACCTCGGAAACATTCAATCAAATCATTGAACATCTCGAGAATATCTTCCCATTTCTGGGGATTAGAAGGATCAAGGGTTTTAGAAGGTGAGTTTCATCCATGAAGCAGTGTCAGGATCAGAGGAAGCTGCAGTTTCAGTCAGAAATTTCAAGCAGCTGTGAACAATTTGCTCACCCATCAGAGTATTTTTGTTTGATCCTCGAGCAGCTAACAAATCCAAATCAACTTTCATGCAATTCAGAATCTCCTCAAGTGCACCAATCCATACACGGTGCTGTGTCACTTGAGGGCACAATGTTAAGCGAACTGATTTCCTCTGTTGAGCAGTGACATTGAGAAAATTGCTTATTTTAGTAAGTGAATCAACAACCATAGGCTCTCTAGCACTTGCTTTGCTGAAAGGAGAAATTGAATCTTGACTTGTTTTCTGTGCGCGTTTCACCCTTTGCTGAATTGATGGAGACCCAATAAAGGCCCGAACAAGCGATTTCAATGTACCCATTTCATGATGGATTTGGTCATCAACAATGGTGGAATTGTTCGTAACATCAACAAGCCTTCCATTAATGGCATCCACGTTTTTCAGCAAATGGGTCAATTGTGAAACCCTAGGAAACGTGTTCTCATACCATTTCAAAGGCAGGACATCTAGGGAAGAAAATGATTCTTCCAAAGAGTGATATGGCATAGAGCTAAAATTCATAGCTCCAGATTTCTTAGTTCTCATATGGAGGCCATTGCAGAGTAGCTTATGAAATCTCAATGCCATGTCATTAAATGTCATAAGATTGAACTAGAAACCTATTTTTGCAAACGGGCCGTCTAGTTTCTTGGTGTTCGGAGATGCAACATCATTTTGACGTTAAATTAAAAGGATGGAACGCACCCAGTGGTATAACCCGTGCAGATTTTGACCCTCTTTTTAAAATGAGGAAGTTTGACCCAGTGCCACTATATACCAGAGTACCAGACTATAATGCAATCAACCAAACAATAACACGCAACAAACAGAAAAATTAAACAGCGGCAACATCAAAGGTTTAAATCTTTCATCATCAGATTCCTACTCCATCTGTATTCCAGTCGACCAAATAAGCAAAAGGGGAAAGGAAAATCTCAGTGGGCTCTGAAAGAGAGAGAAAACCTGGTGTTGCCGACTTGCCGTGTTGAGGGGCTGAACTGGATCGGCGACGAGCAACGAAGCCGAGACCTGAGACTGATTGATCTGAGATTCTGAGGTCGACTGAGACTGATTGATAAGAAACAATGAGACTGAGAGAGTAAAGAGGGCTGGTTCGACGAGTAGCGGCTGAGGCTGAGGCTCGTCATAACAAATCTTCATAACAAGCATAAATCAAATTCTGTCATTTGCACCAAACAACTTCTAAAAATCAGCAAAATGCAAGGTGTTTATTAATCAAAATTACCTATCATCAGACAGAATCATCCATCCAAAGGTGCATCATTCTCCAAATTTGTTGTCCTTGACCTCCTCATCGATTGACTTGCTCGCAGATGAACAAGAGCGAGCTCAAAACAGATAGCGCTGGTTTGTCTGTCACTCAAGGTGATGCAACCACGAGAGTCTCCCAGCTATGGAATCTCTTGTGTGGGATTCTCTCTGGACGATGCTGAGCGGTGACGAACCTTTGGGTTCTCACAGGGACAGACGGGGCGGGCTTACCGGAGCAGCCAACAAACGGATGTCAAGGCTGAAGCTTGACAACCTCCTTCTGAACTAGAAATGCCTATGACATGTCGGCCCATTAAAGCAGATAGGCCCAACCTAGCCCATCAAAAAGTTTTAGTTTGGAAAAATCACTATAAAATTAAGAAAAGAACCCAGCCGTAAGAAAAATCTCGTGAAAAAAACATGAAATGACAACTTTGGTGTAAAAAATATAACGGATTCATACAACTTACATTTTATTAGAGCTTTTTAGTGATTATATTTATACATGTTTATTATTGACTTTTCCCTTTTAATTTCCACACGAAGTGAATTAATGTACCTATTTGGAAGAGCGTTTAAACTCTCTAAACACACCTTCAAAAATATTTTTTACCAAATCGAGTAATTTCCCTCGCATATTTACTTTGTAAACCGTAAAAGTACTTCTCCATCATTTTTCCAAACGAGTCTAATTATGGGAAGTGAGGCGCAATGAGAAAAGGTATCACACTGACAACAATAATATCAATCAATATGTAATATAAAATCACTATAATAATATGTTGTTGACAGTGAAATTCATTCATTTGTTTTATGAAATTATTATACATCCAAATATGGCTAAAAATACAAGAAAAATTGGAAAAGGCCAATATGACATAAATGACCTTAAAATCAAGATGGGGGGGATAAAAATGAGAAATTGAAGTGGTGGACGGTTGTAGAAGAAAACTTTCTGCTCTCTTCATTTGTCACTATCTTTTTGAGAATGTGTATTTTCAAAAAATCTGTAAAAAAAGTTCTATTTAAAAAATTTTATTGGTCAAACCAACAAAAGTTCTATTTATACAAGAAAAATACCAATACTTTACGGGATTTTCAAAAAAAGGTTCATAACTCCAAGCATAAAATCCGGTAGAATTATAATGTACTTCATGTGAATTAAAAGCATATTAGGTTATTTTGGTTAATAAAATTTTGAAGCAAGGGCTTTCATTGGTTTTTCCACAGAAAATAATAAAAGGCTTCAAATTACTTAAATTTTTTTTTAAAAAAATAGATATCACTTGAATGTTATTATACTCTCTCCGCCCCTAAGTGTAAATACTTAATATTACACTACAAAAAAAGGGTTTTTAAAATATAAGTTATTAACATGATCCAATGAAATGCTTTTTTTTTGGCAACAATTAAGTGATTAAACTATAAAATTGAGATTTGAGACTTATATTTAGAATAGGAATATATGTTATTAGCTTGATCCATTGAAGTGGTTTTTTTTAAGGGGCCAACGATGGAGTGGGTGTTAAATGATTGGGAAGGTGGGAGGCACGTGGGTGTGACACAAAAGACGAGGGATGAAGAGAGGCCATATAGATATAAAGCTTGTTTGGATAACCCGTTTAGGCATCTAAAAGTCATTCTTACGATTACCGAAACAAAATTCATCTCATATATTTACCTCAGAATATGTGTCCGTTCTCCCAACGGACTTACCAAATAAGCCCATGGCCTTATAAAGTGAGTTGTTTGGTCAATTTCAAGAAAGCTTGTGTTCAATCTACAAGAAAATTTAAAAGTTATTTAGAAGTCCTTTTAAAGTTTTTACGAATTTTGAGGTAAAACGTAAGTTTTGTAGAATAACTTCTACGGATTCCAGGGCAAAACATATGTTTTAAAACCAAAGTAGTGTTTGGAAAGTTTTTTGCTTCTACGGAGTTCGATGCAAAAAGTAGGTGGGAAAGATAAAGGATAAAGGAATGAAAGAGAAAATTTATTAGGAGAGAGTGTGCGATTTAACAAAAAGAATAGCTTTTCAAAACATAGGTTTCAAACTGAGCTTTTCTATCCAAAATATCTTTTCTGAAAAATGCGAGTACTTGGACAAAATCTAGATTTTGGGGTAAAACTTAAATTATGAAACCAAGCCTAAGTTTTAGAAAGATAAATCAAACAAGCTCTTAAACGCAATTAATAAAGTTGATCCAGTAAGTATGGAATCAATTTACAGCCCAATAAGATCAAGAATTAAATTATGTTATCTCTATAAAGATTTTATTGATAAGTGATATATAAATACCTTTTTAAACGCTTTTTAAGCGTCGGGGCATATCATGACCCTGATAAGTTCGGCACACAACTTGCCTAGATTTTTTTCAACCAAAAACAACTTAACCTCACACATGCCTCCCACAACAATCCTTCATTCTCCTCCTTCGAAGGAATCCCCTCTCTCCAACTTTCCCTTACCCACCTCCTATGTCTTCCGGCTACCTTGTAATCATTTACTATTGGATTTTAATTTAAGAGTTAAATAATTAATTTATAGATATTAATAAAATTAATTAAATTAGTCATTTGTTTAAAAATGTGTGTTTGTTTCCTTAGATTATCCTCCTCAATTATTAAAATTATTTTGATAAAAGCTCTGTTAACATATGTAATCATTGGGATACTTTGGAAATAATTTATAAATTTATTTTTTTGTGAAAACCCACCCGGTATACGACCCTTTGGACTGACTAATCCAGATTCGTGGGAACAGTTCTGAGTGGTTAGGTTCCAGCTCCCTCCCAATTGACCTTACGAGGAATTGAACCGTAGTTCGTTCTACCAAACTCAGCCCTAATCACTACTGAGCCAGGAACCCTTTAGAAATAATTTATAAATTTAGAAGACATGGTGAATTGATGTTTTATATGTAAGACAAAATAAATTCTTTATATAGCTATTATTTTTAGGACAAAAAAATACTTCTTACAGCCCTAATTGTAGATACTAGATTACTAATATCTGATGTTAAGAAAATAGTTAAATTGATCATTTATAAAAAAATGTGGGATGGCTTTTTTTAAAGTATCCATTTTAATTATTTTTATTAAAAGCTACCTTTTAATGAAAAATCCGTTGACATGCACAATTAATAGAGAAATATTTGTTTAAAGAATATTTTAATTTTGTCTCAAATAGAGCAGAGTTAGACAATTATTGTCTACTAAAATAATTAATTTAGAGAAGGTATGCCTATTAATTAACTTAGAAATACACAACTCGTATAAAAACTAAACTGCCTGCGGCCAAAAAAAAACTAAACTGCCATATCTATTATATATTAGAGATAATATTTGAAGGTGTTTTTTCATTGTATGAGAATTTGTTCAAAATCTAGAGGCAAAAGTGCTAGAATAATGTTTTTTTTTTGTAATAAAAGTGCCAGAATAATGTTGGTACATGGCTTTTGCTTTTTCTTTTTCTTTTTTTACCAATACTCCGTACACTTTTGTGCATGTAAAGAATCATATGATGCCTATAAATTATCTTAATGTATTTATTCTTATATACCAATAGAATAATAATACTAGCTTCGGTATTAAACATAAAATCTAACTGGTAGTGCAATGATCATGTTTAGCAAACCAGTTCAGCAAATTAAGATAAAATTTCTCTCGTATACTTGCCTCGACTTCTGTGAAATATTTCTCTAAACGGATTCTCAAACCTTATCTTATTCAGATAGGAAGCATAGAGGTAATTACGTTGATTTGCAAACTTTATATAATTATATATTTCAATTATGATATAAGAATTAAAAAAATTATATATGATAAAAATTTATATATAACATACATATATCTATAGTTTTTTTTTTAGTGTGTAAACATGTCAATCTTCAAAGAAATAGGTCTGATATGTTTACATAATTAAAACTTTAAATAGAAATTGACTTGTTTTATTTACAAATAAGTTAGGCCAGGCCAAAGGAGAGATAATTGTTGCAAGCTTGGAGTTTTAATTCTTAATCATTTACATATTGGATTGAAGATAAGTGCATAAGTTCTCACTTAAGAAGCTCAACACACTAAAGTTTTTTTAGAATACAATTTTTGCCTTGGGAGTTTAAAAAAGGAGCAATTTTACCCCAATTTAACGACTCAAGCAACAACGGTTTATTAAAAAATTGTAGATGCCATATAAGCCTTTTTGGTTTAAAGTAGTAATTAAACTTAACATTCTTTAACGTCAAGAGCAATATTGCTCATATTTAAACTTTTAAAATAGCATTGGACTAAAAAATACTTTTGAGTGCTGATCTCTCCAGAGCAAAAACTTTCGAGATAAAAATGAACATTGACTCAGTTAAATACTTCATATTAAAACATTTACCTTTCTTATTTTCTTAAAAAAGCTAACGGATTGTTGTATCAAACACGATATATAATTGAAAAACATTCCATACATGTAAAATCTGGTTCTCCCATAAGGCAAGAGCCTCAATCACTTTCTTTTTTGGTACATCAATGTTTATGTAAGTTGGGTTTTACCGATTCACCAAGGTCAGTGCATGTTTCAAAGATTAAAGAGTGCTTATAACGAGGTTTTTAGTTTGCAATAAGATTTGGATTCGCAATCTTATGTGTTGTATACCAAACATTCAGCAACTAGACCAATTTCTATCGGTCGATCAGTGTTGTTTATATAAGATGTTTTCACACTTTTAAACGCACGCAGCTAAGGAAAAAGGAGATTGAGGCCAAAACAAAATTATTAAGGGGACAATACATGTGTGAGCCTGTTTCATTAATATCATTAATGGAGCTTGCCATGAACTTCCTTATATCACATGTGTGTTTATTTCATTATAAAAAAATAGAATTATAGTTTGGACTATCAAATCATAACAAAAACACCACTTCACGTAATTTTATATTTTTTAAAAAAGTAAAATATTATTTACAAAATAATGAATAATAGTACCATTTTCTTAATTTAAAAATGCAGACTTGACACAGAATATTTCTGTCTTAAGGAAAAATTCTTGTCTACAAATTCTCAGCCGCTGGATAGCGGTATTGTTTACCCCTCAAAGGGAGAAAAAGGCAAGGACATATGAGTCATTTTAGACGGTCTCAACTCACCTTTTTATCATTAGACAATTTTAATCCCTTTTGCAAAGTTCTTAATTTAATTAGCCGATAATTTAATGACATTCTAAATTATTTCTGTGTGTTTAGGAATCCATCGGAAAAAAGAAATTTACGGAATTCAAAAAGAATTTATGGATTTCAAGATGGGTATATGGATTTCGAAATAATTTTATGGATTTCAAGATGGTTTTATCTTGATTTAGATGCACCTTTGGGAATAAGGAATTCCCGGCAACGGGTAAAAACTACTTTTACGTAAGCCGATGCAAATATATGAATGAAATTATCTTGTTTTACAAAAAAATACTGTTAAACTTACTTTTGGGTATAAATTAAGCGTTGTCAAAATGACTGTGATACAACCATTATAATATCGAAATCCCAATTTTATCCTTCTAGAGAGAGAAAATATTGGGTAGAGTTTTTTTGTGGGGGGAGAAAGAAAGTGAGAGAATTTTTGGTCTTTTGTGCGTTCCAATGGTTCAACTGGAAATCCATCGAAGGCTGTGAAAAAGAAAATTTTTTATTTTTCTGATTAATGATATATACATATATATTTTTTTGTCACGGATGGGACTTTGAAGCTATGATCTTGTAAGCATAGAAAGCGATCTTCGATGCAGTGATTAGATTGGCTGATTCCGTCGTGTTTTCGGGGGCCGTTGATTCGTTTTGCCGGGAAATGAACGGTGACGATGAGGAAGTCGCAGCTCCGGCGGGTCCAACGCAGCCGCTGGAGTGGAAATTCTCTCAGGTTTTCGGCGAACGTACGGCCGGCGAAGAAGTTCAGGAAGGTAATTGGAATGATATGCTGTATTGAAGAGACGTGTCCCTGTTTTGACTAGTTGGATCCAGTTCATGTAGTGTGCCTATGTTGGGATTAGGGTTCGGTCGCGTGCTTTCGATCTATTCCTGGTCGTGCCTCGTCAGTCACTTGTTTCGGCTTCTGGGTCGTCGAGTATTGCATGTATCGGCTTGTGGGTCGTGGTGCAATCATTGTCTGTTTGTTTCTCTCTTTTTTATTTGGGTAAAGTAGTGGGTTTCGTGCTTGGATTTTTTCTTTTTTTAATCTGTGAACCGAAGGTCTTCATGTATTATATAGTTGCCTTCGTTAAGGTTGTCTTGCATTATGGATTTTCTGGGTCTGAATGATTGCGTGTGGAGCTAACATAGAAGACTTAATGGTGTTTATCGTTTTGTGTCTTCAGCTCTTGCTTTTGTTACAAACACTTCACTTCTGTTGTCGTTAATTGGTTTCTTTAGTTTGTTCGGATACCACCATGAGACTTTGGATCCTATGAGCAGATCTTCATTATTCCATCTGTCTTTTATCTTGTGATTTCTCCTTCTCATGCGGTTTTTGCCAAGTTACCATTAAGAATACGCAATAGGGTGTACCAAGGGAAGGAGAGTGAGAAGGACCATCCTGGTGGGTGCACTGTGTGTTATAAAGTTGACTCAACACCATGTCTTCTTTATTTTTAGATTCTTATTCAATTTTTGGCGCCACCACTAAGATGCTTCATGATTGAGAAACGTCCTCGACTGGATTGTCTCTTGGTTCAGATGGCTGTACGATGGACATATGGTCATCCAACACACGAATATAATGTTAGTTGAAGAAAGAACCATAGGCTATCATTAGAAATTTGAACTCCTCGCTAAATTCTGTTTTTCTAATGAACAGAGTAACTATATTGAGTTAGTGGGAGTATAAATTACGACAAAATACTGTATTGATGTGTGTGCTTGGCTGGAGTGATGAAAGTAATCTTTCAGATTTGGTAGATAACAGCAGTAAAATTGTACAGAATTCAATTGTTATTTATCTTTTATTTATTCTTTTTTTGGTTGAAGAGGTGCAAGGTTGGATTTCGTAAAGAAGTATTGGACAATAAATAAGTAAATTTTTAATCGATAGAAACAGAAAGTCAGACACTTTTGATCAGGATATGTGAGAACTAAGGGTATTGGCCTATTGGGTGCTTGATAAATTGTATTTAGCTGTTTAAATTTATTTTATACCGGAGCATAACTGGAACTTTGTTGCAGTCTCTCTGCTTTACAAAGGATGGTTCAACTCACACAAAAGACACATTGTTGTTGTCAAACAACTGTAACTGAGATGTTTTCATAGTTTAAAAGGAGTAGAACGATTCTTGATGGGGCTTTTAGGATTTAGGGTTGCTCTATAGCACTAACTCTATACATTCGATCACCATCAACAGAGTTTGTTAATCTTATGGTACCGAGTGATTTTTTTTAACAAAATACTGATAGAGTGATAGTTAAAACTGATTTAGCATTTTTGTTGCTTGATAATGTCAGACCTGATTGTATGGTTGATTTTATTTTTTCAGTGGACATAATTTCTGCCATTGAATTTGACAAGTCTGGTGACCATCTAGCAACTGGTGATCGTGGTGGTCGGGTTGTTCTCTTTGAGAGGACGGATGCAAAAGATGTAAGTCTGATTTTCAGTTCCGTTAGTTTCCTTGTCCATGGTTTCAAAGGTTATTTTCTTCAGTATTTAAATATTTATGTGTACGATACCATACAGCATGGTGGATCAAGACAAGATTTGGAGAGGATGGACTATCCTCTAAGTAGGCATCCTGAATTCCGCTACAAAACAGAGTTTCAGAGTCATGAACCTGAGGTAAATATCCTTAGCTAGTCAACGCTTCATCAATACTCCATGGCTTACAAGTGTTAAACGTATTATCATTTCTTTGTGTCAGTTTGACTATCTTAAGAGCTTGGAAATAGAGGAGAAAATCAACAAAATTAGATGGTGCCAATCTGCTAATGGTGCCCTATTTCTTCTATCCACAAATGATAAAACCATGAAGTTTTGGAAGGTATGAATAAATCCTTACCTGCGGTTCTCTCAGTGAATGTCTTTTTATCATAGATTTTGCACATTTGAGCTTACTGGATACAGTTTGGTCCCTTGTTTATGTGTTGACTGCTTTAACAGTGTGTCTGTTTATGGACATATCTTGTAGTTTGAGGCACTTATAGAAATCTATTGCAGGGACTGGCCTTAAAAACTTCCAATTTGATGTAAAATTTCTTTTCTTACAAATAAAATGAAAGCATTTTTCTATCAACTGATGGACATAGCCTTTAGAGCATCAAATTTTAATGTTTAAGATGTTCATTTCCAAATTCATAGAGCCACGACTTCCTTTCTGTATGCTTCCTTCTTTCAAGCACATTTAAGTTTAGAATTGAAAGATGGATGTGCTTTTAAATGTATCTTATTGGTTAAGTCTTGTGGGCTAAAATTTCGCAAGCATTGAATCTTTGCTTGTACATATACATGAAATGAATGTGGTCGGTCGGTCATGTGAATAAAATGAGTGATCTATTTCCAAGGTCTATCATTTATTATTTTTTCGTTATGAGTATTGAACAGGTCCAGGAAAAGAAGATAAAGAAAATTTCTGAAATGAATGTTGACCCTTCAAATGCTATGGGAAATGGCTGTGTTGCTAGTTCCAGCAATTCAAATAATCCTAGGACATATCTCACTAATGGAAGATCTCTGGATAATTCATGCAATCATCTCAGCGATGGCTTCACATTTCCATCTGGGGCTATTTCATCGTTACGATTACCTGTGGTAGTTGTATTCATCCTTCCATTTGCATTTGTTTTTTATAATATTTGTTTGTGAGGGGCAGATATATTATAGTATGAATTTCTTCTATTCTCAACTAAGAAACTGAAAGATCGGCATGACTCTGACTAAAGCTCTGCAATGTTTGCTGCGGACCTGCTCCTTATTTTGGGAGAGCTGTAACATTTTTGTGGTTTAGGATTGGAGGAAATCATTCGCCAATTTATTAGTTGAAGCACAAGAATACCTGACAAAGATTGAAAGACCACCTGAGACTCATACTTCATTGAATTGTAATTGATATTGTCACCCTATATAACAAAAGTATTGCTGCTAAGAATGAAAAATCTCTACCGAAGTCTTAGTTAATGAGCATGAGACCATTAACTTCTCAATTTTCCCCTTCTGTTCATAATTTTGGACATTAGAATAATACATCTCAACTAAGTTGTGAATGTTTGATGAATCCTAGTACCTGGGAAATGTACAACACGCTCTGATGTTTCTTAATAGGCATTAGATTTCATTCAGCACCTTTTAGTAAGGTATAAATTTGTGCCCTATGATCATCTTACAATACAATGAACTGCGGATAAGACCAATGGAGATGTGTTTGGTAAATATCATCTAAACAGGTCTTAGAAGTAGTCTAAATTAAAACAAATTTTCAGACTCGACAATGGTGCCTAATGTTTTATACTCCCCGTTTCAAATGGCACTGATCAATTGCACTTTCAAAGTGCCAGATTCGAAGTAGAAATTTTGAGCTGTTCTATATAGATCATAAAAACACTGCTGAAGAAGAAAAGGGACACCAGTATTTCATTTTTGTCTCAATTATGCTATTCATTATTGTTCTTGTCATATGTTTCTTGGTACTTTATTAGAAGGAAGGGTAGAAAAGGTGTTTCTGCATTAGTCTCTCTTATTCTTCTGACCTTGACAATTGCTTGTTTGGGGCTTTGCACATTGTAGTACTTAACCTGAGTCATGCAACTTGTGTAGGTAACTAGCCATGAAACCAGCCTGGTGGCTCGATGCCGTAGAGTATATGCCCACGCTCATGATTATCATATCAATTCTATTTCAAATAACAGGTGAATCTTAGAATGTTCACTGTCAAATCTTTGCCAGTTTGCCCCCTTGTGGTGTCTTTGAAGTGACTATTGATTGGTTATGTATTTTGTATTCATGGAGTGTTACTTTATGTGACGCACTTTGTAAAACTAAACGTTTCATTTCATGTAAAATAGATTGTGATTTTTTTTGTGACAATAATTTTGATTTTTGTCTCATTTTGTTTTTAGTTTTTGTACTGAATACTGATCGAATTGGATGATTGCATGTTGGTCACTTTTTGCAGTGATGGTGAAACTTTCATATCAGCTGATGATTTGCGAATAAATCTTTGGAACTTGGAAATCAGCAATCAAAGTTTTAATATAGTTGATGTTAAGCCTGCAAACATGGAAGATTTGACTGGTAAGCTATCACTTCCATATTTGTCATGGACACCGTTAGTGTTGCATTTCATAATTTCCTTTGCATTCTTTTATCTGAATTGCTGCGACCAAGTTGTTATGAAATCTTGATCGAGATTGAGTCATGGGTGCTCATAATAGCCTTTATGACTGGGTGTATTTTTAATTTATATCATAGAAATTATGATTCTTTGTTGGTCATGATCAAGAGGGCAGAGAGGAGGGACATCATTGTTGTTTTCACAGGAGGCTGGTATTATGACACCCTCTTGTCAAGTTTTTATAGTTTAGAAGCAACTGATTATTTCTTTGAACAACATTGCAATCTTCTAGAAACAATATTGCGGGATGATTAAGTAGGTGGTTGTATAATTGTGGAATTAGTTTTGTTCACTCTCATTTCAAGGATAGTAGTTGGTGTTTTGATGTTTTCTGAAACATCATGACCTAAGTCAGTTGTTTCTAGTTTGGTGTGATTATTTTTTCCTTTTGAATTAAAATCTTTTCTCTAAGGATGTAAGAGACCCATTAATTCATTTGCTCGCTTATTACTAGCCACCTTTGTGGATGATGTACCTCTGACATGTAATGTTTGACTGCATTAATGACATTTGATATGCTTCATTGTGTGAATCCCCCTTGGTTGTTCTCTCCCCTTCAAATGATTGACCTTTTATCCTTCTGATCTCTTGTAATATGCTAAGGGGGAACAAGAACTTGGTTATTTCACTCCCTGTTTTTCTTGAGTACACTAAACTTTTCTTTCTTGTTTGCACTTCTGAATTTCTTGAAACGGTTTCATTTCTTATTTGCCAGCTTGCTTCTTGTTTGATTGACTTATTGCTCATTTGATATTGCTTTTGCAGAGGTTATAACATCAGCAGAGTTCCATCCTATGCATTGCAATATGTTGGCATACAGCAGTTCCAAGGGTTCAATACGACTTGTTGACTTACGGCAATCAGCGTTATGTGATTCTCATGCCAAACTGTAAGCATGTCTTTTGTTTGTTTTTTTACAAGGTTATTATTGATCCCTAATGAATAGGTTTCTTGATACTCCTACCAAAAAATGGATGATATTCTCCCTTATTATGGCTTATAGGTTTTTAATATGTGTAATAGTGGGCAAAAACGGAATAAAGATGACTTGTTAGTGTGCACAATTAAAATGATGCTTAAGGAGAAAAGAATTTTGTGAAGCTTATTCTACCTGCATCTGTGCAATTTCTTATTCTTGCAGTCTCTAAGAGGCATTGCCCTTTGTTACAGATTTGAGGAACAGGAGGCTTCTGGGTCGAGATCATTTTTTACAGAAATTATTGCTTCTATCTCGGACATAAAATTTTCAAAGGACGGAAGATACATTCTTAGCCGTGATTACATGAATCTAAAGGTATTAAGCTTTATATATGTACTATCCATTCTTTTGATAGATATTTGCAATATCAATTTCAGATGGGGATACTTTGGGTTCCCTCAATTTTTACAAACAAGGATTTTTTATTATTTAATTTATTAATGAATTTCCTTTCTATGTTTGTGCAATATTGAACTGTATCCAGTTTTCTTTGGGTATCTTCTGCGTATTTTGACTTCTTTCTGTAACTATGAAGATACTCAAGATTTCACTATAATGTAGCCAATTTCTGTGGACTGCAGAGAGAAATCTTGCCTTATTCAGTTTCTTATTCATCATTATTATGCTTTTTATGTCAGTTATGGGACATTAATATGGATTCTGGTCCAGTTGCGGCTTTCCAGGTTCATGAGTATCTAAGACCTAAGGTTAGATTCCTGTTTGTGGAGAAAGGATAAAAAATGGATTTTTGGTGCTTTATTGAATTATAACTGTATGCTTCTGTTTCAATGTGCCAGTTATGTGATTTATATGAGAACGATTCAATTTTTGATAAGTTCGAGTGTTGTCTGAGTGGCGATGGATTGCGTGTTGCAACTGGTTCTTACAGGTCTCTTAAGCAAATCCATTTCTGTAGCTCAGTAATTGAAAATGTTTGTCTGCATCTCACGGTTTCTTTCAATTAATGTACCAGTAACCTTTTCCGTGTGTTTGGTTGCACCCCGGGAAGTACTGAAGCTGCAACTTTGGAAGCCAGTAAAAATCCAATGAGGTGATTTTAAGGGAAAGTTCTGATGCCATTTATGATACATTTAGGCACTAAAGCACCTATATGATTAACCTTTTCATTTCCCCAGGCGACAAGTTCCAACCCCTTCAAGGCCTTCGAGATCACTTGGGAGTAGTTTAGCACGGGTTGTAAGACGAGGTTGCTTCTATATCTTACCACTCATTTTCTCTTGAGCATTTTTTTCATGATACAAACTCATTTGTCATGACATCCAAAACATTTGGTAATCTTAATAGGAGCAGAAAGTGCCAGTGTTGAGGCAAATGGGAATTCTTTTGATTTTACAACAAAGTTACTGCACCTAGCGTGGCACCCAACTGAAAACTCAATTGCGTGTGCTGCTGCAAATAGCCTGTACATGTACTATGCATAAAGGAAGCATGCTCGGAGAGGACGTGTATTTCTCGGTTAACCTCTGCTCGTGGGTTTGCTATGGAGAAGGTTTCTGTTCCCCTTCGTAACTATACACCATTGAATTGGAAGCTACAATGACTCACTGCAAAAAGTGCCCTTCAGAATCTTTGATCGCAGTAGGCTTCTCGGAAAAGGAACCAAAGGTGGCTGATACCTCAAATTCTCGGGTAGGCAGACATGATTTTGTTCTGGAGTGGCGGCATCTCTCTCTTCTTCCTTGTTCATTTTGTTTTGGCATTCGCCGTCTGATGATCCTAATATTCTTTCCCTCCCCTTTTTCCTCTGCATCTTCTTTCTCTGAAAGAGAAGGTGCAGTTCCTCAAATGTTTCAAAATTGTGTTTGGCTTGCAAGTGAAGAAGAAAATGTGATTGTAGCTCTCCTACAACGATACTAAAGGATGTTCTGTATCTGCCACTAGGGAATCAGATAAAAAATGTAGTTTTTCCCTTTTGCTCGAATTTCTTGGTGGGATGCAGTTGAATCATGCAGTGCATCATTTTTTCATTGATTATTTTTGTGTTGGAATATAATTTGGCGATGTCTTAGAATATATACCTTTTTTTGTTGT